>JAVLSZ010000130.1:150000-157500 GCA_032313775.1 Urocyon cinereoargenteus | reverse complement strand
TACGGTCAGGCTTAGGTTTAGGTTTAGGGTTAGGGTTAGTGTTAGGGTACGGGTTCGGGTTACGGTACGAGTTAGGGTTAGGGTTAAGGTTAGGTTTAGGGTTAGGGTTATAGTAGGGGTTTAGGGTTAGTGTTAGGGTTAGGTTTAGGGTTAGAGAACGGGTTAGGTTTAGTGTTAGGGTTATGGTTAGTGTTAGGTTTAGGGTTAGGGTTAGAGTACGAAATAGGTTTAGGTTTAAGGTTAGGGTTAGTTTAGAGTACGGGTTAGGGTTAGTGTTAGGGTTCGTGTTAGGGTTAGGGTTAGTGTACGTTTAGGGTTAGGGTTTGGGTTAGGGTTCGGGTTAGTGTTAGTGTACGGGTTAGGGTTAGGGTTAGGGTTAGGGATAGGGTTAGGGTTAGGGTTAGTGTTAGGTTTACGGTACCGTATAGCATTAAGTTTACAGTACGGGATAGGTTTATTGTACGTGTTAGGTCTAGGGTTAGGGTTAGGTTTAGTTTGCGGGTTAGGGTTAGGGTTAGGGTACTGGTTAGGGTTAGGGTTTGGGTATGGGTTAGGGTTACGTTTAGGGTTAGGGTACGGATTAGGTTTATGGTTAGGGTAAGGGTTAGTGTTAGGGTACGGGTTAGTGTTAGGGTACGGGTTAGGGTTAGGGTTGGGGTTAGGGTACGGGTTAGTTTTAGGGTTAGGGTACGGGTTAGGGTTACGGTTAAGGTTAAGGTTAGGGTTAGGGTATGGGTTAGGGTTAGGTTACGGTTAAGGGTTATGTTTTGGGTTAGGGTTAGGGTTAAGTTTAGGGTGCGGGTTTGGTTAAGGGTTAGGGTTAGAGTACGGTTTTGGGTTAGTGTTAGGGTACGGGTTAGGTTTACCATTTGGGTACGGGTTAGGGTAAGGGTTAGGTTTAGGGTTAGGGTTAGGGATTAGTGTTAGATTTAGTGTTAGGCTACAGGTAGGGTTAGGGTACGGGTTAGGGTTAGGGTTCGGGTTCGGTTTCGGGTTAGGTTTAGAGTTAGGATACGGGTTAGGGTTAGGTTTAGTGTACGGGATAGGGTTAGCGTATGGGTGAAGTTTAGGATTAGGGTTAGTTTTAGGGTTAGGCTTAGGGTACGGGTTAGGGGTAGGGTTAGGTTCAGGGTTAGGGTCAGGGTTAGGGTTAGAGTTATTGTTAGGGTTAGGTTTAGGGTATGGGTTAGGGTTAGGGTTAGGGTCCGGGTTAGGTTTAGGGTACGGGTTAGGTTTAGGGTACGGGTTAGTTTTAGGGTTATGGTACGGTATAGGGTTACAGTACGGGTTATGGTTAAGGTGAGGGTTAGTGTTAGGGTTAGAGTATGGTTAGGGTTAGGGTTAGGGTTAATGTACAGGTTAGGCTTAGGGTTAGGTTTAGGGTTAGGATAAGGGTTAGGGTTAGGTTTAGGGTACGGGAGAGGGTTAGCGTACATGTTAAGTTTAGGGTTACGGTTAGGTTTAGGTTATGGTTTAGGGTTTGGGTACGGGTTAGGGTTAGGTTTAGGGTGCGGTTTAGGGTTAGGATTAGTGTAAGGGTTAGGGTTAGGTTTAGGGTCAGGTTTAGGGTTAGGGTTAGTGTTAGGGTACGTATTAAGGTTAGGGTTGGGGTTAGGGTACGGGTTAGATTTAGAGTTAGGGTACGGGTTAGGGTTATAGTTAAGGTTAGGGTTATGTTTAAGGTATGGGTTAGGGTTAGGTTACGGTTAAGGTTTATGGTTTGGGTTAGGGTTAGGGTTAAGTTTAGGGTGCGGGTTAGGGATAGGGTTAGAGTACGGGTTTGGGTTAGTGTTAGGGTACGGGTTAGGTTTACCGCCAGGGTACGGGTTAGGGTAAGGGTTAGGGTTAGTGTTAGGGCTAGGGGTTATATTTAGGGTTAGGGTTAGGAAATGGGTAGGGTTAGGGTATGGGTTAGGGTTAGGGTTAGGTACGGGTTTGGGTTAGGGTTAGGGTTAGGGTTAGGGTTAGGGTTAGTGTACCGATAGGGTTAGGGTTAGGGTTAGGGTTAGGTTACGGTTTAGGGTTAGGTTTAGGGTACAGGATAGGGTTAGCGTATGGGTTAAGTGTAGTGTTAGGTTAGGTTTAGGTTACGGGTTAGTGTTAGAGTACGGGTTAGGGTTAGGTTTAGGTGAGGGTTAGCGTTAGGGTTAAGGGTAGGGTTAGGATTAGGGTACGGGTTAGGGTTAGGTTTTGGGTCAGGGTTAGCGTTTGGGATAGGGTTATGGTACAGATTAGGGTTAGGGTTGGGGTTAGGGTACAGGTTAGTTTTAGGGTTAGGATACAGGTCAGGGTTACGGTTAAGGTTAGGGTTAGGGTTAGGGTATGTGTTAGGGTTATGGTACGGTTAAGGGATATTGTATGGGTTAGGGTTAGGTTTAGGTTTAGGGTGCGGGTTAGGGTTAGGCTTAGAGCCAGGGTAGGGGTTAGGGTTAGATTAAGGGTTCGGGATAGGGTTGGGTACGGGTTAGGTCAAGGGTTAGGGTTAGGTTTAGTGTATGGGTTAGGGTTAGGGTTAGGTTTAGGGTTAGGATTAGAGTATGGGTTAGGCTTAGGGTATGGGTTAGGACTAGGATGAGGGTCAGGGTTCGGGTTAGGGTTAGGGTACGAGTTATGGTTAGGTTTAGGTTTGGGGTACGGATTAGGGTTAGGGTTAGGGTTAGTGTACGGGTTAGGTTTAAGGTAAGGGTTAGAGTTAGGGTAAGGTCAGGGTTAGGTTTAGGGTTAGGGTTAAGGTTAGAGTATGGGAAGGGTTTGTGTTAGGGTTAGGGTTAGGTTTAGTGTACGGATAGGGTTAGGGTTAGGGTTAGGGTTAGGGTCAGGGTTAAGGTTAGGGATAGGGTTATGATACGGGTTAGGGTTAGGGTTGGGGTTAGGTTACGGGTTAGTTTTAGGGTTAGGGTATGGGTTAGGTTTAGGGTACGGGTTAGGGTTAGCGGTAGGGTTGTGTTATGGGTTAGGGTTAGGGTTGGGGTTAGTGTTAGGGTATGGGTTAGGGTTAGGGTTAGGGATAGAGTACGGGTTAGGGTTAGTGTTAGGGTTAGGGAAAGGGTTAGGGTTAGGGTTAGGGTATGGGATAGGTTTAGGGTTAGGTTTAGGGTTAGAGTACAGGGTAGGGTTAGTGTTTGGGTTAGGGTTAGGGTTAATGTATGGGTTAGGCTTAGGATTATGTTTAGGGTTAGGTTACGGGTTAGTGTTAGGTTTAGGGTACGGGATAGGATTAGCGTACGGGTTAAGTTTAGGGTTTGGTTTAGGTTTAGTTTACGGGTTAGGGTTAGGGTACTGGTTAGGGTTAAGTTTATGTTGCGGGTTAGGGTTAGGGTTAGGGTTAGGGTTAGTGTACCGTTTAGGGTTAGGTTTTGGGTCAGGGTAAGGGTTAGGGTTAGTGTTAGGGTATGTGTTAGGGTTAGGGTTGGGGTTAGGGTACGGGTTAGTTTTAGGGTTAGGGTATGGGTTAGGGTTACTTTTAAAGTAAGGGTTAGGTTTAGGGTGTGGGTTAGGTTTAGGGTACGGTTTAGGTCTAGGTTTAGGGTTAGGTTTAGGGTGTGGGTTAGGGTTAGTCATCGGGTTAGGGATAGGGTACGGGTTAGGTTTAGGGTACGGGTTAGGTTTAGGGTACGGGTTAGGGTTAGCGTTAGGTTATGGTATGGCTTAGGGTTAGGGTTGGGGTTAGTATTAGGGTACCGGTTAGGGTTAGGTTACGTGTTAGGTCTAGGGTTATGTTTAGGTTTAGGATGCGGGTTAGGGTTAGGGTTAGGGTACGGGATTAGGTTTAGGGTTACGGTCAGGGTTAGGTTTAGGTTTAGGGTTAGGGTTAGTGTTAGGGTACGGGTTCGGGTTACGGTACGAGTTAGGGTTAGGGTTAGGGTTAGGTTTAGGGTTAGGGTTATAGTAGGGGTTTAGGGTTAGTGTTGGGGTTAGGTTTAGGGTTAGAGAACGGGTTAGGTTTAGTGTTAGGGTTATGGTTAGTGTTAGGTTTAGGGTTAGGGTTAGAGTACGAAATAGGTTTAGGTTTAAGGTTAGGGTTAGTTTAGAGTACGGGTTAGGGTTAGTGTTAGGGTTCGTGTTAGGGTTAGGGTTAGTGTACGTTTAGGGTTAGGGTTTGGGTTAGGGTTCGGGTTAGTGTTAGTGTACGGGTTAGGGTTAGGTTTAGGGTTAGTGTTAGGTTTACGGTACGGTATAGCATTAAGTTTACGGTACGGGATAGGTTTATTGTACGTGTTAGGTCTAGGGTTAGGGTTAGGTTTAGTGTGCGGGTTAGGGTTAGGGTTAGGGTACTGGTTAGGGTTAGGGTTTGGGTATGGGTTAGGGTTACGTTTAGGGTTAGGGTACGGGTTAGGTTTATGGTTAGGGTAAGGGTTAGTGTTAGGGTATGGGTTAGTGTTAGGGTATGGGTTAGTGTTAGGGTTGGGGTTAGGGTACGGGTTAGTTTTAGGGTTAGGGTACGGGTTAGGGTTATGGTTAAGGTTAGGGTTATGTTTAGGGTACGGGTTAGGGTTAGGTTACGGTTAAGGTTTATGGTTTGGGTTAGGGTTAGGGTTAAGTTTAGGGTGCGGGTTAGGGTTAGGGTTAGAGTACGGGTTTGGGTTAGTGTTAGGGTACGGGTTAGGTTTACCGCCAGGGTACGGGTTAGGGTAAGGGTTAGGATTAGTGTTAGGGTTAGGGGTTATATTTAGGGTTAGGGTTAGGAAATGGGTAGGGTTAGGGTATGGGTTAGGGTTAGGGTTAGGTACGGGTTTGGGTTAGGGTTAGGGTTAGGGTTAGAGTTAGGGTTAGGGTTAGTGTACCGATAGGGTTAGGGTTAGGGTTAGGGTTAGGTTACGGGTTAGGGTTAGGTTTAGGGTACAGGATAGGGTTAGCGTATGGGTTAAGTGTAGTGTTAGGTTAGGTTTAGGTTACGGGTTAGTGTTAGGGTACGGGTTAGCGTTAGGTTTAGGTGAGGGTTAGCGTTAGGGTTAAGGGTAGGGTTAGGATTAGGGTACGGGTTAGGGTTAGGTTTAGGGTCAGGGTTAGCATTTGGGATAGGCTTATGGTACAGCTTAGGGTTAGCGTTTGGGTTAGGGTACAGGTTAGTTTTAGGGTTAGGATACAGGTCAGGGTTACGGTTAAGGTTAGGGTTAGGGTTAGGGTATGTGTTAGGGTTATGGTACGGTTAAGGGATATTGTATGGGTTAGGGTTAGGTTTAGGTTTAGGGTGCGGGTTAGGGTTAGGCTTAGAGCCAGGGTAGGGGTTAGGGTTAGATTAAGGGTTCGGGATAGGGTTGGGTACGGGTTAGGTCAAGGGTTAGGGTTAGGTTTAGTGTACGGGTTAGGGTTAGGGTTAGGGTTAGGGTTAGGATTAGAGTATGGGTTAGGCTTAGGGTATGGGTTAGGACTAGGATTAGGGTCAGGGTTCGGGTTAGGGTTAGGGTACGAGTTATGGTTAGGTTTAGGTTTGGGGTACGGATTAGGGTTAGGGTTAGGGTTAGTGTACGGGTTAGGTTTAAGGTAAGGGTTAGAGTTAGGGTAAGGTCAGGGTTAGGTTTAGGGTTAGGGTTAGGGTTAGAGTATGGGAAGGGTTTGTGTTAGGGTTAGGGTTAGGTTTAGTGTACTGATAGGGTTAGGGTTAGGGTTAGGGTTAGGGTCAGGGTTAAAGTTAGGGAGAGGGTTATATACGGGTTAGGGTTAGGGTTTGGGTTAGATTACGGGTTAGTTTTAGGGTTAGGGTATGGGTTAGGTTTAGGGTACGGGTTAGGTTTAGCGTTAGGGTTGTGTTATGGGTTAGGGTTAGGGTTGGGGTTAGTGTTAAGGTATGGGTTATGGTTAGATTTATGGTACGGGTTAGTGTTACAATGCGGGTTAGGGTTAGGGTTAGGTTTAGGGTTAGTATTAGAGTATGGGTTAGGCTAGGGTATGGGTTAGGACTAGGATTAGGGTCAGGGTTCGGGTTAGGGTTAGGGTACGAGTTATGGTTAGGTTTAGGTTGGGGTTCGGATTAGGGTTAGGGTTAAGGTTAGTGTACGGGTTAGGTTTAAGGTAAAGGTTAGAGTTAGGGTAAGGTCAGGGTTAGGTTTAGGGTTAGGGTTAGGGTTAGAGTATGGGAAGGGTTTGTGTTAGGGTTAGGGTTAGGTTTAGTGTACGGATAGGGTTAGGGTTAGGGTTAGAGTCAGGGTTAAGGTTAGCGATAGGGTTATGATACGGGTTAGGGTTAGGGTTGGGGTTAGGTTACGGGTTAGTTTTAGGGTTAGGGTATGGGTTAGGTTTAGGGTACGGGTTAGGGTTAGCGTTAGGGTTGTGTTATGGGTTAGGGTTAGGTTTGGGGTTAGTGTTAGGGTATGGGTTAGGGTTAGGGTTATGGTACGGGTTAGTGTTACAATACGGGTTAGGGTTAGGGTTAGGGTTAGGGTTAGGGTTAGGGATAGAGTACGGGTTAGGGTTAGTGTTAGGGTTAGGGAAAGGGTTAGGGTTAGGGTTAGGGTATGGTATAGGGTTAGGTGTAGGGTTAGGGTTAGAGTACAGGGTAGGGTTTAGTTAGGGTTAGGGTTAGGGTTAATGTATGGGTTAGGCTTAGGATTAGGTTTAGGGTTAGGTTACGGGTTAGTGTTAGGTTTAGGGTACGGGATAGGATTAGCGTACGGGTTAAGTTTAGGGTTTGGTTTAGGTTTAGTTTACGGGTTAGGGTTAGGGTACTGGTTAGGGTTAAGTTTATGTTGCGGATTAGGGTTAGGGTTAGGGTTAGGGTTAGTGTACCGTTTAGGGTTAGGTTTTGGGTCAGGGTAAGGGTTAGGGTTAGTGTTAGGGTATGTGTTAGGGATAGGGTTGGGGTTAGGGTACGGGTTAGTTTTAGGGTTAGGGTATGGGTTAGGGTTACTTTTAAAGTAAGGGTTAGGTTTAGGGTGTGGGTTAGGTTTAGGGTACGGTTTAGGTCTAGGTTTAGGGTTAGGTTTAGGGTGTGGGTTAGGGTTAGTCATCGGGTTAGGGATAGGGTACGGGTTAGGTTTAGAGTACGGGTTAGGGTTAGCATTAGGTTATGGTATGGCTTAGGGTTAGGGTTGGGTTAGTATTAGGGTACCGGTTAGGGTTAGGTTACGTGTTAGGTCTAGGGTTATGTTTAGGTTTAGGATGCGGGTTAGGGTTAGGGTTAGGGTACGGGATTAGGTTTAGGGTTACGGTCAGGGTTAGGTTTAGGTTTAGGTTTAGGGTTAGTGTTAGGGTACGGGTTCGGGTTACGGTACGAGTTAGGGTTAGGGTTAGGGTTAGGTTTAGGGTTAGGGTTATAGTAGGGGTTTAGGGTTAGTGTTAGGGTTAGGTTTAGGGTTAGAGAATGGGTTAGGTTTAGTGTTAGGGTTATGGTTAGTGTTAGGTTTAGGGTTAGGGTTAGAGTACGAAATAGGTTTAGGTTTAAGGTTAGGGTTAGTTTAGAGTACGGGTTAGGGTTAGTGTTAGGGTTCGTGTTAGGGTTAGGGTTAGTGTACGTTTAGGGTTAGGGTTTGGGTTAGGGTTCGGGTTAGTGTTAGTGTACGT
>JAVLSZ010000130.1:35000-37500 GCA_032313775.1 Urocyon cinereoargenteus | reverse complement strand
AGGGTTAGGGTTAGGGTTCGGGTTAGGGTTAGTGTTCGGGTTCGGGTTTGGGTTAGGGTTAGGGTTCGGGTTAGGGTTAGGGTTAGGGTTCGCGTTAGGGTTAGGGTTAGGGTTCGGGTTAGGGTTATTGTTCGGTTAGGGTTAGGGTTCGGGTTCGGGTTCGGGTTAGGGTTATGGTTCGGGTTAGGGTTAGGGTTTGGGTTCGGGTTCGGGTTAGGGTTAGGGTTCGGGTTCGGGTTAGGGTTAGGGTTAGGGTTAGGGTTAGGGTTAGGGAGAGGGTTCGGATTAGGCTTAGGGGTAGGGTTCGAGTTAGGGTTCGGGTTTGGTTTAGGTTTAAGGTTAGGGTTAGGGTTAGGGTTCGGGTTAGGGATAGGGTTAGGTTTAGGGTTAGGGTTAGGGTTCGGGTAAGGGTTCGGGATAGGGTTAGGTTTAGGGTCCGGGAAAGGGTTTGGGTTAGGGTTAGGGTTCGGGTTAGGGTTAGGGTTAGGGTTAGGGTTAGGGTTCGGGTTAGTTTTAGGGTTAGGGTTAGGGTTCGGGTTAGGGTTAGGGTTAGGGTTCGGGTTAGGGTTCGGATTAGGGTTAGGGTTAGGTTTAGGGTTCGGGTTAGGGTTAGGTTTAGGGTTAGGTTTAGGGTTCGGGTTAGGTTTCGGGTTAAGGTTCGGGTTAGGGTTAGGGTTAGGTTTAGGGTTAGGGTTCGTGTTAGTTTTCAGGTTAAGGGTCGGATTAGGATTAGGGTTAGGGTTCGGGTTAGGGTTAGGGTTCGGGTTCGGCGTTAGGTTTAGGGTTAGGGTTCGGGTTATGGTTAGGGTTAGGGTTCGGGTTAGGGTTAGGGTTAGGGTTCGGGTTAGGGTTAGGGTTAGGTTTCGGGTTAGGGTTAGGGCTAGGGTTCGGGTTAGTGTTCGGGTTCGGGTTAGGGTTAGGGTTCGGGTTAGGGTTAGGGTTAGGTTTCAGGTTAGAGTTCAGGTTCGGGTTAGGGTTCGGGTTAGGTTTCGTGTTAGGGTTCGGGTTAGGGTTCGGGTTAGCGTTCGGGTTAGGATTAGGGTTCGGGTTAGGGTTAGGGTTAGGGTTCGGGTTAGGGTTCGGGTTCGGGTTATGTTTCGGGTTCGGGTTAGGGTTAGGGTTAGGGTTCGGGTTAGGGTTCGGGTTAGGGTTAGGGTTAGGGTTAGGGTTAGGATTAGGTTTAGGGTTAGGGTACGGGTTAGGGTTAGGGTTAGGGTTAGGGTTAGGGTTCGGTTTAGGGTTAGGGTTAGGGTTAGGGTTAGGGTTCGGTTAGGGTTAGGGTTCGGGTTCGGGTTAGGGTTAGGGTTATGGTTCGGGTTCGGGTTAGGGTTAGGGTTAGGTTTCGGGTTAGGGTTAGGGTTAGGGTTAGGGTTAGGGTTCGGGTTAGGGTTCGGGTTAGGGTTAGGGTTAGGGTTAGGATTAGGTTTAGGGTTAGGTTTCGGGTTAGGGTTAGGGTTAGGGTTAGGGTTAGGGTTCGGTTTAGGTTTAGGTTTTAGGGTTACGGTTAGGGTTAGGGTTAGGGTTAGGGTTAGGGTTAGGGGTTAGTGTTAGGGTTAGGGTTAGGGTTCGGGTTAGGGTTAGGTTTAGGGTTAGGGTTAGGTTTCGGTTTAGGGTTAGGGTTAGGGTTAGGGTTAGGGATCGGGTTAGGGTTAGGGTTAGGGTTAGGGTTCGAGTTAGGGTTAGGGTTAGGGTTCAGGTTAGGGTTAGGGTTAGGGTTCGGGTTAGCGTTAGGGTTCGGGTTAGGGTAAGGGTTCGGGTTAGGGTTAGGTTTAGGGTTCGGTTTAGGGTTAGGGTTAGGGTTCGGGTTAGGGTTAGGGTTAGGGTTCGGGTTAGGGTTAGGGTTCGGGTTCGGGTTAGGGTTAGGGTTCGGGTTAGGGTTAGGGTTCGGGTTCGGGTTAGGGTTAGGGTTCGCGTTAGGGTTAGGGTTAGGGTTATGGTTCGGGTTAGGGTTAGGGTTTGGGTTCGGGTTCGGGTTAGGGTTAGGGTTCGGGTTCGGGTTAGGGTTAGGGTTAGGGTTAGGGTTAGGGTTAGGGAGAGGGTTCGGATTAGGCTTAGGGGTAGGGTTCGAGTTAGGGTTCGGGTTTGGTTTAGGTTTAAGGTTAGGGTTAGGGTTAGGGTTCGGGTTAGGGATAGGGTTAGGTTTAGGGTTAGGGTTAGGGTTCGGGTAAGGGTTCGGGATAGGGTTAGGTTTAGGGTCCGGGAAAGGGTTTGGGTTAGGGTTAGGGTTCGGGTTAGGGTTAGGGTTAGGGTTAGGGTTAGGGTTCGGGTTAGTTTTAGGGTTAGGGTTAGGGTTCGGGTTAGGGTTAGGGTTAGGGTTCGGGTTAGGGTTCGGATTAGGGTTAGGGTTAGGTTTAGGGTTCGGGTTAGGGTTAGGTTTAGGGTTAGGTTTAGGGTTCGGGTTAGGTTTCGGGTTAAGGTTCGGGTTAGGGTTAGGGTTAGGTTTAGGGTTAGGGTTCGTGTTAGTTTTCAGGTTAAGGGTCGGATTAGGATTAGGGTTAGG
>JAVLSZ010000012.1:72695000-72908786 GCA_032313775.1 Urocyon cinereoargenteus | reverse complement strand
TGGGGTTAGGGTGAAGGTTAAGTTTAGGGTGCGGGTTAGGGTTAGGGTTAGGGTTAGGGTTAGGGTTAGAGATCGGGGTAGGGTTAGTGTTAGGGTTAGGTTTAGGGTTAGAGTACGGGTTAGGGTTAGAGTTAAGGTTAGGGTTAGAGTACGGATAGGTTTAGGGTTAGGCTTAGGGTTAGGGTATGGTTTAGGGTTAGGGTATGGGTTAGGGTTAGGGGTTAGGGTTAGAGTTAGTGTTAGGCTACGGGATAGGGTTAGAGTATGGGTTAGGGTTAGGTTTAGGGGTAGGGTTAGTTTTAGGGTTATAGTACGTGTTAGGGTTAGAGTTAGGGTTAGGTTTCGGTTTAGAGTACCGGTTAGGGATAGTGTTAGGGTTAGGGTTAGTGTTAGGGTACGGGTTTGGGTTAGAGTACGGGTTAGGGTTACGTTTAGAGTTAGGGTTAGGGTTAGAGTACGGGTTAGGGTTAGTGTTAGGTTTAGGGTTAGGGTTAGGGTTAGGGTTAGAGTACGGATAGGTTTAGGGTTAGGGTTAGGGTTAGGGTGCGGGTTAGGGTTAGTTTTAGGGTACAAGATTGGTTAGCGTATGGATTAAGTATAGGGTTAGGGTTAGGTTTAGGTTATGGGTTAGGTTTAGGGTACTGGTTAGGGTTAGGTATACCCTAGGTTAGGTTAGGTTAGGGTTAGGTTTTAGGGTTAGGGTACGTGTTAGGGTTCGGTTTAGGGTCAGGGTTAGCGTTAGGGATAGGGTTAGGGTACGGGTTAGGGTTAGGGTTGGGGTTTGGGTACAGGTAAGTTTTATGGTTAGGGTTCGGGTCTGGGTTATGGTTAAGTTTAGGGTTAGTGTTAGCGTTATGGTACGGGTTAGGGTTACAGTACGTGTTAGGGTTAGGGAGAGGGTTAGGTTTAGGTTTAGAGTATGGTAGAGTTAGGGTTAGGGTTAGTGTTAGGGTTAGGGTTAGGGTTAGGGTTTTGTTAGGGTAAGGGTTAGGTTTCGGGTTAGGGTTATGGTACGGGTTAGGGTTAGGGTTTGGGTTAGGGTTAGAGTACGGGGTAGGGATAGTGTTAGGGTTAGGGTTAGGGTTAGAGTACGGTTTAGGGTTAGTGTTAGGGTTAGGGTTAGGGTTAGGCTTAGGGTACGGGTTAGGGTTAGGTTTAGGGTCAGGGTTAGGTTTAGGGATAGGGTTATGATACGGGTTAGGGTTAGGGTGGGATTATGGTACGGGTTACTTTTAGGGTTAGGGTACGGGTTAGGGTTACGGTTACGGTTAGGGTTAGTGTTAGGTTATGGGTTAGGGTTAGGGATTGGGTAAGGGTTATGGTTAGGTTTACGGTTAGGTTTAGGTTTAGGGTGCGGGTTAGGCTAGGGTTAGGGTTAGGGTTAGCGCTAGGGTATGGTTAGGGTTACTCTTAGTGTTTGGGTACGGGTTAGGGTTAGGGTTAGGGAATGGGATAGGTTTGGGTACGGCTTAGGACTAGGGTTAGGGTTAGGTTTAGGGTACGGGATAGGGTTAGGGTTGGGTTTAGGGTTAGGGTTAGGGTATGGGTTAGGTTTACGGTACGGGTTAAGGTTTGGGTTAGGGTCAGTGTTAGGGTTAGGGTTAGGGTACGAGTTAGAGTTAGGTTTAGGTTAAGGGTACGGGTTAGTGTTTGGGTTACGGTTAGTGTTAGAGTACGGGGTAGGGTTTGTTTTAGGGTTAGGTTTAGGGTTAGGGTACGGATTAGGGTTAGAGTTAGTGTTATTGTTAGAGGACGGGGTAGGGTTAGGGTTAGGGTTAGAGTACGGATAGGGTTAGGGTTAGGGTTAGGGTACGGGTTAGGTTTAGGGTACAGGTTAGGTTTAGGGTCAGTGTTAGGGTTAGGATAAGAGTTAGGGTTAGGTTTAGGGTACGGTTAAGTGTTATGGTTAGGTTTAGGTTTAGGGTTAAGTTTAGGGTGCGGTTTAGGGTTATGGTTAGTGTTAGGGTTAGGGTTAGAGTACGGGTTTGGTTTAGTGTTAGGGTACGGGTTAGGTTTACCTATTGAGTACGGGTTAGAGTTACGGTTAGGGTTAGGGGTTAGGGTTAGAGTTAGTGTTAGGCTACGGTATAGGGTTAGAATACGGGTTAGGGTTAGGTTTAGGGTTAGGGTTAGGTTTAGGGTTATAGTACGGGTTAGGGTTACAGTAGGGTTAGGTTTAGGTTTAGAGTACGGTTAGGGATAGTGTTACGGTTAGGGTTAGTGTTAGGATACGGCTTAGGGTTAGAGTACGGGTTAGGGTTACGTTTAGGTTTAGGGTTAGGGTTAGAGTACGGGTTAGGGTTAGTGTTAGGGTTATGGTTAGGGTTAGGGTTAGAGTACGGATAGGTTTAGGGTTAGGGTTAGGGTTATTGTACGGGTTAGGGTTAGGTTTAGGTTACGGGATTGGGGTAGCGTATGGGTTAAGTTTAGGTTTAGGGTTAGGTTTAGGTATGGGTTAGGGTTAGGGTACGGGTTAGTGTTAGGTTTAGGTGAGGGTTAGGGTTAGGGTTAGGGTACGGTTTAGTGTTAGGTTTAGGGTCAGGGTTAGCGTTAGAGACAGGGTTAGGGTACGGGTTAGGGTTAGGGTTCGGGTTAGGGTACGGGTTAGTTTTAGGGTTAGGGTACTGTCAGGTATACGGTTAAGTTTAGGGTTAGGGTTAGGGTTATAGTACGGTTAGGGTTACAGTATGGGTGAGGGTTAGGGTTAGGATTAGGGTTAGAGTACGGTTAGGGTTAGTGTTAGGGTTAGGTTTAGGGTTAGGCTTAGAGTCCAGGTTAGGGTTAGTGTTAGGTTAAGGGTTAGGGTTAGGGTTAGGGTTAGGGTACGCGTTAGGATTAGGGTTTGGGTGAGGGTTAGTGTACAGGGTAAGGTTAGTGTTAGGGTTAGAAGTAGGGTTAGGGTTAGGGTACGGGTTAGTGTTAGAGTTAGGGTTAGTGTTAGAATACGGGGTAGGGTTAGTGTTAGCGTTAGGGTTAGGGTTAATGTATGGGTTAGGCTTAGGGTTAGGTTTAGGGTTAGGTTACGGGTTAGGGTTAGGTTTAGGGTACGGGATACGGTTTGGGTTAGGTTTAGGGTTAGGGTAAGGTTATGGATTAGGGATAGGGTTAGGGTTAGGGTATGGGTTAGGGTTAGGGTACGGGTAATGGTTATGTTTAGTGTTAGGGTTAGGTTTAGGTTTAGTGTGCGGGTTAGGGTTAGGGTTAGGGTTAGGGTTAGCGCTATGGTATGGGTTAGGGTGAGTGTTAGGGTTTGGGTACGGATTAGGTTTAGGATTAGGTCACGGGACAGGTTTGGGTAGGAGTTAGGTCAAGGGTTAGGGTTAGGTTTAGGTACGGGTTATGGTTAGGGTTAGGATTAGGGTTAGGGTTAGGGTATGGGTTAGGCTTAGGTTATGGGTTAGGGTTAGGGTCAGGGTCAGGGTTAGGGTTAGGGTTAGTGTACGAGTTAGGGTTAGGTTTAGTGTACGGGTTAGGGTTAGGTTTAGGTTTAGGGTATGTGTTAGTTTTAGGGTACGGGTTAGGTTTAGGGTTAGGGTCAGGTTTAGGGTTAGGTTTAGGGTACGAATTAGGGTTAGGGTTCGGGTACGGGTTAGGGTTAGGTTTATGGTATGGTTTAGGGTTACAGTACGGGTTAGGGTTAGGGTGAGGGTTAGGGTTAGGGTTAGAGTACTGTTAGGGTAAGGGTTAGGGTTAGAGTACGGGTTATGGTTAGTGTTAGGGTTAGGGTTAGTGTTTGCGTTAGGGTACGGGTACAGGTTAGGGTTAGGGATAGGGTTAGAGTACGGGGTAGGGTTATTGTTAGGTTAAGGGTTAGGGTTAGTGTATGGGTTAGGGTTAGTGTTAGGGTTAGGGTTAGGGTACGGGTTATGGTTAGGGTTAGGGTTAGTGTTAGAGTCCGGGGTAGGGTTAGTGTTAGGGTTAGTGTTAGGGTTAGAGTACGGGTTTGGGTTAGTGGTAGGGTACGGGTTAGGTTTACTGTTAGGGTACGGGTTAGGGTAATTGTTAGGGTTAGGGTTAGGGTACGTGTTAGGGTTACAGTTTGGGTATGAGTTAGAGTAATGTTTAGGGTTAGGGTACGGGTGTGGTTTAGGGTTAGGTAAGAGTTAGTGTTGGGGTACCGGATAGGGTTAGAGTACGAGTTAGTATTTGGTTTAGGGTTAGGGTTAGGGTTACAGTACGGGTTAGGGTAGGTGTTAGGTTTAGGGTTAGGGTTAGTGTACGGATAGGGTTAGGGTTAGGTTTAGGGTTAGGCTACGGGTTAGGGTTAGGTTTAGGGTACAGGATAGGGTTAGTGTATGCGTTAAGTTTATGGTTAGGGTTAGGTTTAGGTTATGGGTTAGAGTTAGGGTACGGGTGAGGGTTAGGTTTAGGTGCGGGTTAGGGTTAGGGTACAGGTTAGGGTTAGGTTTAGGGTCAGGTTTAGGGTTAGGGTACGTGTTAGGGTTAGGGTTTAGGTACGGGTTAGGGTTACGTTTAGGGTTAGGGTACAGGTTAGTTTTAGGTTTAGGGTTAGCGTAAGGGTTAGTGTTAGGTTACGGGATAGGTTTAGAGTACGGGGTAGGGTTAGGGTTAGGGTTAGAGTACGGGTTAGGTTAGTGTTAGGGTTATGGTTAGTTTTAGAGTTAGGGTTAGGGTTAGAGTACGGGAAGGGTTATGTTTAGGGTTAGGGTTAAGTTAGAGTTCCCGTTAGGGTTAGTGTTAGGGTTAGGGTTAGGGTACATTTAGGCTTAGGATTAGGGTTCGGGTTGAAGTTAGGATTACGGTACAGATTAGGGTTTAGGTTACAGTACGGGATAGGTTTAGTGTACGTGTTAGGTCTAGGGTTAGGGTTAGTTTCAGTGTGCGGTTTAGGGTTAGGGTTCGGGTACGTGTTAGGGTTACGGTTTGGGTACGGGTTAGAGTTACGTTTAGGGTTAGGGTACGGGCTAGGTTTAGGGTTAGGGTAAGGGTTAGTGTTAGGGTACGGGTTAGGGTTAGATTACGGCTTAGGGTTAGCTTTAGGGTTAGGTTTAGGTTTAGAGTATGGGTTAGGGTTAGTGTTAGGGTTAGGGTTAGGGTTAGTGTACGAATAGGGTTAGGGTTAGGTTTGGGTTAGGGTACAGGTTAGGGTTAGGTTTAGGGTACGGGATAGGGTTAGTGTACGGGATAAGTTTAGGGTTAGGTTTAGGTTAGGTTACGGGTTAGGGTTAGGGTACGGGTTAGGGTTAGGTTTAGGAGTGCGTTAGGCTAGGGTACGGGTTAGGGTTAGGTCTAGGTTCAGGGTTAGGTTTAGGGATAGGGTTATGATACGGGTAAGGGTTAGGGTTGAGGTTATGGTACGGGTTAGTTTTAGGGTTAGGGTACGGGTTAGGGTTATGGTTAAGGATAGGGTTAGTGTTAGGTTATGGGTTAGGGTTAGGGGATGGGTAAGGGTTATGATTAGGGTTACGGTTAGGTTTAGGTTTAGGGTGCGGGTTAGGCTTAGGGTTAGGTTTAGGGTTAGCGCTTGGGTATGGGTTAGGGTTATTCTTAGGTTTGGGTACGGGTTAGGGTTAGAGTTAGGGTACGGAATAGCGTTGGGTATGGGTTAGGACAAGGGTTAGGGTTAGGTTAGGGTACGGGATAGGATTAGGGTTAGGTTTAGTGTTAGGGTTAGGGTATGGGTTAGGTTTAGCGTACGGGTTAGGGTTAGGGTTAGGTTCAGGGTTAGGGCTAGGGAACAAGTTAGGGTTAGGGTTAGGTTTAGCGTATGGGTTAGGGTTACGGTTAGGGTTAGTGTTAGGGTTAGAGTTCGGGGTAGGGTTAGTGTTAGGGTTAGGTTTAGATTTAGGGTACGGGTTAGGGTTAGAGTTAGGGTTAGGGTTAGAGTATGGATAGGGTTAGGGTTAGGGTTAGGGTACGGGTTAGGGTTAGGGTATGGGTTAGGGTTAGGTCATTTTTAGTGTTAGGGTACGAGTTAGGGTTCGGGTTAGGTACGGTTAAGGGTTATGGTTGGGGTTAGGGTTAGGGTTAAGTTTAGGGTGCGGTTTAGGGTTAGGGTTAGGATTAGGGTTAGGGTTAGAGTACGGGTTTGGGTTAGTGTTAGGGTACGGGTTAGTTTTACCGTTTGGTACGGGTTAGGGTTAGGGTAAGGGTTAGGGTTAGGGTTAAGGTTAGCGGTTAGGGTTAGAGTTAGTGTTAGTCTACGGGATAGGGTTAGGGTATGGGTTAGGGTTAGGTTTAGGGTTAGGTTTAAGTTTAGGTTTATAGTACGGGTTAGGATTAGATTTAGGGTTAGATTTTGGGATAGAGTACCGGTTAGGAATAGTGTTAGGGTTAGGGTTAGTGTTAGGGTACGGGTTAGGGTTAGAGTACGGGTTAGGGTTACGTTTAGAGTTAGGGTTGGGGTTAGAGTACGGGTTAGGGTTAGTGTTAGGTTTAGGGTTAGGGTTAGGGTTAGAGTACGGGTAGGGTTAGGGTTAGGGTACGGGTTAGGGTTAGGTTTAGGGTACGAGATAGGGTTAGCGTATGGGTTAAGTTTAGGGTTAGGGTTAGGTTTAGGTTATTGATTAGGTTTAGGGTACGGGTTAGGGTTAGTTTTAGGTGAGGGTTAGGGTTACGTTTAGGGTACGGGTTAGGGTTCGGTTTAGGGTCAGGGTTAGCGTTAGGGATAGGGTTAGGGTACGGGTTAGATTTAGGGTTGGGGTTAGGGTACGGGTAAGTTTTAGGGTTAGAGTTCGGGTCAGGGTTACGGTTAAGTTTAGGGTTAGGGTTAGGGTTATGGTACGGGTTAGGGTTACAGTACGTGTTAGGGTTAGGGAGAGGGTTAGGTTTAGGTTTAGAGTACGGTTAGAGTTAGGGTTAGGGTTAGTGTTAGGGTTAGGGTTAGTGTTAGGGTAAGGGTTAGGGTTCGGGTTAGGGTTATGGTACGGGTTAGGGTTAGGGTTTGGGGTAGGGTTAGAGTAAGGGGTAGGGATAGGGTTAGGGTTAGAGTGCGGATAGGGTTAGGGTTAGGCTTAGGGTTAGGGTACGGGTTAGGTTTAGGGTATGGGTTTGGGTTAGGGTCATTGTTAGTGTTAGGGTACAGGTTAGGGTTAGGGTTAGTTATGGTTAAGGGTTATGGTTTGGGTTAGGGTTAGGGTTAAGTTTAGGGTGCGGGTTAGGGTTAGGTTTAGGGTTAGGGTTAGAGTATGGTTTTGGGTTAGTGTTAGGGTACGGGTTAGTTTTACCGTTTGGGTACGGTTTAGGGTAAGGTTTAGGGTTAGGTTTAGGGTACGGGATAGGGTTAGTGTACGGGTTAAGTTTACGGTTAGGGTTAGGTTTAGGTTATGGGTTAGAGTTAGGGTACGGGTGAGGGTTAGGTTTAGGTGCGGGTTAGGGTTAGGGTACGGGTTAGGGTTAGGTTTAGGGTCAGGTTTAGGGTTAGGGTACGTGTTAGGGTTAGGGTTTGGGTACGGGTTAGGGTTACGTTTAGGGTTAGGGTACGGGTTAGGTTTAGGTTTAGGGTTAGGGTAAGGGTAAGTGTTAGGGTACGGGATAGGTGTAGAGTACGGATTATGGTTAGGTTTAGGGTTAGGGTTAGGGTTAGAGTATGGGTTAGGTTAGTGTTTGGGTTATGGTTAGTTTCAGAGTTAGGGTTAGGGTTAGAGTACGGGAAGGGTTAGGTTTAGGGTTAGGGTTAAGTTAGAGTACCAGTTAGGGTTAGTGTTAGGGTTAGGGTTAGGGTACATTTAGGCTTAGGTTTAGGGTTAGGGTTGAGGTTAGGATTACGGTACGGGTTAGGGTTAAGGTTACGGTACGGGATAGGTTTAGTGTACGTGTTAGGTCTAGGGTTAGGGTTAGTTTCAGTGTGCGGGTTAGGGTTAGGTTTCAGGTACGTGTTAGGTTTACGGTTTGGGTACGGGTTAGAGTTACGTTTAGGGTTAGGGTACGGGCTAGGTTTAGGGTTAGGGTAAAGGTTAGTGTTAGGGTACGGGTTAGGGTAGAGTACGGCTTAGGGTTAGCTTTAGGGTTAGGTTTAGGTTTAGAGTATGGGTTAGGGTTAGTGTTAGGGTTAGGGTTAGGGATAGTGTACGGATAGGGTTAGGGTTAGGGTTAGGGTACAGGTTAGGGTTAGGTTACAGGTTAGGGTTAGGTTTAGGGTACGGGATAGGGTTAGTGTACGGGATAAGTTTAAGGTTAGGTTTAGGTTAGGTTACGGGTTAGGGTTAGGTTTAGGTGCGTGTTAGGCTTAGGGTACAGGTTAGGGTTAGGTTTAGGGTAAGGGTTAGGTTTAGGGATAGGGTTATTATACGGGTTAGGGTTAGGGTTTGGGTTATGTGACGGGTTAGTTTTAGGGTTAGGGTACGGTTTAGGGTTACGGTTAATGTTAGGGTTGTGTTAGGTTATGGGTTAGGGTTAGGGGATGGGTAAGGGTTATGGTTAGGGTTACGGTTAGGTTTAGATTTAGGGTGCAGGTTAGGCTTAGGGTTAGGTTTAGGGTTAGCGCTAGGTTATGGGTCAGGGTTATTCTTAGGTTTTGGGTACGGGTTAGGGTTAGAGTTAGGGTATGGGGTAGGGTTGGGTACGGGTAAGGACAAGAGTTAGGGTTAGGTTTATGATACGGGATAGGATTAGGGTTAAGTTTAGTGTTAGGGTTAGGGTACGGGTTAGGTTTAGGGTACGGGTTAAGGTTTTGTTTAGGGTCAGGGTTAGGGTTAGGGAACGAGTTAGGGTTAGGGTTAGGTTTAGGGTACGTGTTAGGGTTACGGTTAGGGTTAGGGTTCGGGTTAGAGTTCAGGGTAGGGTTTGTGTTAGTGTTAGGTTTAAGGTTTGTGTATAGGTTAGGGTTAGAGTTAGGGTTAGGGTTAGAGTACGTGGTAGGTTTAGGGTTAGGGTTAGAGTACGGATTGGGTTAGGGTTAGGGTTAGGGTTAGGGTTAGGGTACGGGTTAGGGTTAGGGTATGGGTTAGGGTTAGGGTCATTGTTAGTGTTAGGGTACGAGTTAGGGTTCGGGTTAGGTACGGTTAAGGGTTATGGTTGGGGTTAGGGTTAGGGTAAGTTTAGGGTGCGGTTTAGGGGTAGGGTTAGGGTTAGGGTTAGGGTACGGGTTAGGGTTAGGGTTAGGGTCAGGGTCAGGGTTAGGGAACGAGTTAGGGTTAGGGTTAGGTTTAGGGTACGGGTTAGGGTTACGGTTAGGGTTAGGGTTCGGGTTAGAGTACGGGGTAGGATTAGTGTTAGGGTTAGGTTTAGGGTTAGGGTACGGATTAGGGTTAGATTTAGGGTTAGGGTTAGAGTACGGGGTAGCTTTAGGGTTAGGGTTAGAGTACGGATTGGGTTAGGGTTAGCGTTAGGGTTAGGGTTAGGGTACGGGTTAGGTTTAGGGTATGGGTTAGGGTTAGGGTCATTGGTAGTGTTAGGGTACGAGTTAGGGTTTGGGTTAGGTACGGTTAAGGGTTATGGTTGGGGTTATGGTTAGGGTTAAGTTTAGGGTGCGGTTTAGGGTTAGGGTTAGGGTTAGGGTTAGGGTTAGGGTTAGGGTTAGAGTACGGGTTTGGGTTAGTGTTAGGGTACGGGTTAGTTTTACCGTTTGGGTACGGGTTAGGGTAAGGGTTAGGGTTAGGGTTAGGGTTAGGGTTAGGGGTTAGGGTTAGAGTAAGTGTTAGGCTCCGGGATAGGGTTGGAGTATGGGTTAGGGTTAGGTTTAGGGTTAGGGTTAGGTTTAGGGTTATAGTACGGGTAGGGTTAGAATTAGGTTTAGGTTTAGGGTTAGAGAACCGGTTAGGGATAGTGTTGGGGTTAGGGTTAGTGTTAGGGTACGGGTTAGGGTTAGAGTACGGGTTACGGTTACGTTTAGAGTTAGGGTTAGTGCTAGAGTACGGGTTACGGTTAGTGTTACGTTTTGGGTTAGGGTTAGGGTTAGAGTACGGATAGGTTTAGGGTTTGGGTTAGGGTTAGGGTACGGGTTAGGGTTAGCTTTAGGGTACGGGATAGGGTTAGCGTATGGGTTAAGTTTAGGGTTATGGTTAGGTTTAGGTTATGGGTTAGGTTTAGGGTACGGGTTAGGGTTAGGTTTAGGTGAGGGTTAGGGTTAGGGTTAGTGTACTTGTTAGGGTTCAGTTTAGCGTCAGGGCTAGCTTTAGGGATAGGGTTAGGTTACGGGTTAGGTTTAGGGTTGGGGTTAGGGTACGGCTAAGTTTTAGGGTTAGGGTTCGGGTCAGGGTGACGGTTAAGTTTAGGGTTAGGGTTAGGGTTATGGTACGGGTTAGGGTTACAATACGTGTTAGGGTTAAGGAGAGGGTTATGTTTAGGTTTAGAGTACGGTTAGAGTTAGGGTTAAGGTTAGTGATAGGGTTAGGGTTAGTGTTAGGGTAAGGGTTAGGGTTCGGGTTAGGGTTATGGTACGGGTTAGGGTTAGGGTTTGGGTTAGGGTTAGAGTACAGGATAGGGAATTTGTTAGGGTTAGGGTTAGGGTTAGGGTTAGAGTACGGTTTAGGGTTAGTGTTAGGGTTACGGTTAGGTTTAGGGTACGGGTATGGGTAAGGATTAGGGTTTGGGTTAGGGGTAGAGTACGGGTTAGGGATAGTGTTGGGGTTAGATTTAGGTACAGGTTAGGTTTAGGGTTAGGATTAGGGTGTGGGTTAGGGTGTGGGTTAGGCTTAGGGTACGGATTAGGATTAGGGTTAGGGTACGGCTTAGGGTTAGGTTTAGGGTACAGGTTAGGGTTAGGTTTAGGGTTAGGGTATGAGTTAGGTTTAGGGTATGGGATAGGGTTAGGGTGAGGGTTAGGGTTAGGGTAGAGTACGGTACGGGTAAAGGTTAGGGTTAGAGTACGGGTTAGGGTTATTGTTAGGGTTAGGTTTAGGGTTAGGGTATGGGTACGGGTTAGGGTTAGGGTTTGGGTTAGCGTTAGAGTACGGGGTAGGGATAGTGTTAGGTTTAGGGTTAGGGTTTGGGTTAGGGTACGGGTTAGGGTTAGATTTAGGGTTAGGGTTAGAGTACGGGATACGGTTAGTGTTAGTGTTAGGGTTAGGGTTAATGTACGGGTTAGGCTTACGGTTAGGTTTAGGGTGAGGTTACGAATTAGGGTTAGGTTTAGGGTACGGGATAGGGTTAGCGTAAGGGTAAAGTTAGGGTTAGGGTTAGGGTTAGGTTATGGGTTAGGGTTAGGTGTAGGTATGGGTTAGAGTTAGGGTTAGGGTTAGGGTTAGGATACGGGTTAGGGATAGGTTTTGGGTTAGGGTACGGGTTAATTTTAGGTTTAGGGTACTGGTCAGGGTTACGGTTAAATTTAGGGATAGGTTTAGGGTATGGGTTAGCGTTAGTGTACGGGTAATGGTTATGGTTAGTGTTAAGGTTAGGTTTAGGTTTAGGGTGCGGTTTAGGGTTAGGGTTAGGTTACGATATAGGGTTGGGTAAGGGTTTGGTCAAGGGTTAGGGTTAGGTTTAGGTACAGGTTAGGGTTAGGGTTAGGATTAGGGTTAGCGTTAGGGTATGGGTTAGGCTTAGGGTGCGGGTTAGGATTAGGGTTAGGTTACGGGATAGGGTTAGGTTTAGGGTACATGTTAGGGTTAGGTTTGGGGTTAGGGTATGGGTTAGGTTTAGGGTACGGGTTAGTGTTAGGGTTAGGGTAAGTTTTAGTGTTAGGGTACGAGTTAGGGTTAGGGTATGGGTTAGGGTGAGGGGTAGGGTATGGGTTAGCTTTATGGTTAGGGTTAGGATTAGGGTTAGGGTTATGGTACGCGTTAGCGAACAGGTTAAGGTTAGCTTTAAGTTACGGGTGAGGGTACGGGTTAGGTTTAGGGTTAAGGTACGTGTAATGGTACGAGTTAGGGTTAGGGTACGGGTTAGGGTTAGTGTACGGGATAGGGTTAGGATTAGGGTTAGTGTTAGTGTAAGGGTACAGGTTAGCGTTAAGGTTAAGGTATGGGATAGGTTGAAGATATGGTTTACGTCTAGAGTTAGGGTTTGGTTTAGTGTGTGGGTTAGGTTTAGGCATCGGGTTAGGGTTAGTGTACGTGTTAGGGATTTGTACGGGTTAGGGTTAGTTTTAGGTTTATGGTACGGGTTAGGGTTAGGGTTAGAGTTAGGTTTAGGATGCGGGTTAGGGTTAGGGTTAGGGTACGGGATTAGGGTTAGGGTTAGGGTCAGGATTAGGGTTAGGTTTAGGGTTAGGGTTAGGGTACGGGTTAGGGTTAGGGTTAGGTACGGTTTAGGTCTAGGGTTAGGGTTAGGTTTAGGGTGTCCGTTAGGGTTAGGCATCGGGTTAGGGATAGGGTACGGGTTAGGGTTAGTGTTAGGGTTATGGTACGGGTTAGGGTTAGGGTTAGGGTACGGGATTAGGTTTAGGGTTAGGGTCAGGGTTAGGTTTAGGTTAAGGTTAGGGTTAGGGTTAGGGTACGAGTTCGGGTTACGGTACGAGTTAGGGTTAGGGTTAGGGTTAGGTTTAGGTTTAGGGTAATAGTAGGAGGTTAGGGTTAGTGTTAAGGTTAGGTTTAGGGTTAGAGTACGTGTTAGGTTTAGTGTTAGGGTTATGGTTAGTGTTAGGGTTAGGGTTAGGGTTAGAGTATGGGTTAGGGTTAGGTTTAGAGTTAGGGTTAGGTTAGAGTACGGGTTAGGGTAAGTGTTAGGGTTAGGGTTAGGGTTAGCGTTAGGGTAAGTTTAGGGTTAGGGTTAGGGTTAGTGTACGTGTTAGGGTTAGGTTTAGGGTTAGGATTAGTGTTAGGGTTACGGTACGGGTTAGGGTTAAGGTTACTGTACGGGATAGTTTTAGTGTACATGTTAGGTCTAGGGTTAGGGTTAGGTTATGTGTGCGAGTTAGGGTTAGGGTTAGGGCACGTGTTAGGTTTAGTGTTTGGGTACGGGTTAGGGTTACGTTTAGGGTTAGGGTATGGGTTAGGTTTAGGGTTAGGGTAAGGGTTAGTGTTAGGGTACGGGTTAGGGTTAGGGTTAGGGTTAGGTTTAGGGTACGTTTAGGGTTAGGGTTAGGGTTAGGGTTCGGGTTAGGGTTAGTCTACGGGTTAGGGTAAGGGTTAGGGTTAGGGTTAGTGTTAGGGTTACGGTACGGGTTAGGGTTAAGTTTACGGTACACGATAGGTTTAGTGTACGTGTTAGGTCTAGGGTTACGGTTAGTTTCAGTGTGCGGGTTAGGGTTAGGGTTAGGGTACGTGTTAGGGTTAGTGTTTGGGTACAGGTTAGGGTTACGTTTAGGGTTAGGGTATGGGTTAGGGATAGTGTTAGGGTTAGGGTTAGTGTTAGGGTACGAGTTAGGGTTAGAGTACGGTTTAGGGTTAGGGTTATGGTTAGAGTACTAGTTAGGGTTAGTGTTAGAGCTAGGGTTAGGGTTAGGGTTAGGGTACGGGTAGGGTTAGTGTTAGGGTTAGGGTTAGGGTTAATGTACGGGTTTGGCTTAGGGTTAGGTTTAGGGTTAGGTTACGGTTTAGGGTTAGGTTTAGGGTACGCGATAGGGTTAGCATACGGGTTATGTTTAGGGTTAGGGATAGGTTTAGGTTATGGGTTATGGTTAGGGTATGGGTTAGGGGTAGGGGTAGGGTATGAGTTAGGTTTAGGGTTAGGGTTAGGGCTAGGTTTATGGTATGGGTTAGGGTACAAGTTAGGGTTAGGGTTGCGGTATGGGTAAGGGTATGTTTTAGGGTTAGGGTACGTGTTAGAGTACGGGTTTGGCTTAGTGTGAGGGTACGGGTTAGGTTTAGCGTTTGTGTACGGTTTAGGGTAAGGGTGAGGGTTAGGGTTAGGGTTAGGGTTAGGGTTAGGCTATGGGTTAGGGTCAGGATACGGGTTAGGTTAGGGTTAGGGTTAGTGTCGGGTTAGGGTTCGGGTTAGGTTTATTGTTAGGGTTAGGATACGGGTTAGGGTTAGGGTTCGGGATAGGGTTAGGGTATGGGTTAGGTCTAGGGTTAGGGTTAGCTTTACGGTGCGGTTTAGAGTTAGTCCCTGGGTTAGGGTTAGGTTACAGGTTAGGGTTAGTGTACGGGTTAGGGTTATGGTTAGTGTACGCATAGGGTTAGGGTTAGGGTTAGGGTTAGGGTTAGGGTTAGGGTACGGGTTAGGGTTATGGTTAGTGTACGGATAGGGTTAGGGTTAGGGTTAGGGTTAGGGTACGGGTTACGTTTAGGTTTAGGTTTAGGGTACGGGATAGGGTTAGCGTACGGGTTAAGTTTAGGGTTAGGGTTAGGTTTAGGTTACGGATTAGGGTTAGGGTACGAGTTAGGGTTAGGTTTAGAGTGCGGGTTACGGTTAGGGTTAGGGTACGGGTTAGGGTTAGGTTTAGGGTCAGGTTTAGGGTTAGGGATAGGGTTACGGTACGAGTTAGTGTTATGGTTGGCATTAGGTTACGGGTTAGGTTTAGGGTTAGTGTACAGGTTAGGGTTATGTTAAATTTAGGTTTAGGGTTAGGGTTAGGGTTTGGGTTAAGTACGGGTTAGCGTTAGGGTTAGGGTTAGTGTACGGGTTAGTGTTAGGGTTAGGGTACGGGTTAGGGTTATGTTTAGGGTTCGGGTATGGGTTAGGGTTAGGGTTAGGGTATGGGTTAAGGTTAGGGTTAGGGTTCGGGTTAGGGTTAGTTTACGGCTTAGGGTTAGGGTTGGGGTTAGGGTTAGTGTTAGGGTTATGGTACGGGTTAGGGTTAAGTTTAGGGTACAGGATAGGGTTAGTGTACGTGTTAGGTCTAAGGTTAGGGTTAGGTTTCCTGTGTGGGTTAGGTTTAGGGTTAGGGTTAGGGTACGTGTTAGGGTTAGGTTTTCGGTACGGGTTAGGTTTACGTTTAGGGTTAGGGTACGGTTTAGGTTTAGGATTAGGGTAAGGGTTAGGGTCAGTGTAAGGGTTAGGTTTAGGGTTCGGGTTAAGTTAGGTTTAGGTTTAGGCTTAGGTTTAGGGTGCGGGTTAGGTTTAGGTTTAGGGTTAGTGCTAGGGTATGGGTAAGGGTTACTGTTAGGTTTTGGGTATGGGTTAGGGTTAGGGTTATGGTTAGGTCAAGAGTTAGGTTTAGGTTTAGGGTACGGGTTAGGGTTAGTGTTAGGTTTAGGTTTAGTGTTAGGGTATGGGTTAGGCTTAGGGTACGGGTTAGGGTGAGGGTTAGGGTCAGGGTTAGGGTTAGTGTTAGGGTACGAGTTAGGGTTAGGGTTAGGTTTAGGTTACGGGTTAGGGTTAGGGTTAGGATTAGGGTACGGTTTAGGTTTAGTGTATGGGTTAGGGTTAGGGTTAGGGTCAGGGTTAGGGTTAGGGTTAGTGTACGAGTTAGGTTTAGGGTTAGGTTACAGGTTAGGGTTAGGGTTATGGTACGGGTTAGAGTTCCAGTACGGGTTATGGTTAGGGTGAGGTTTAGGTTTAGGGTTACAGTACGGTTAGGGTTTGGGTGAGGGTTAGAGTACGGGTTAGGGTTAGTGTTAGGGTTAGGGTTTGGGTTAGGGTTAGGGTTAGGGTTAGGTTTAGAGTACTGGGTAGGGTTAATTTTAGGGTTAGGGTTAGGGTAATGTATGGGTTAGGCTTAGGGTTAGGTTTAGGGTTAGGGTACGGGTTAGGGTTAGGTTTAGAGTACGGGATAAGGTTAGGGTTAGTGTTAGGGTAGGGTTAGGTTAGTGTACGGATAGGGTTAGGGTTAGGGTTAGGGTTAGGGTAAGAGTACGGGTTAGAGTTAGGTTTAGGGTCAGGTTTAGGGTTAGGGATAGGGTTACGGTACGAGTTACTGTTATGGTTGGCATTAGGGTACGGGTTAGTTTTAGGGTTTGTGTATGGGTTAGGGTTATGGTTAAAGTTAGGTTTAGGGTTAGGGTTAGGGTTAGGGTTAAGTACGGGTTAGCGTTAGGGTTAGGTTTAGGGTTAGGGTTAGGTTTAGGGTACGGGTTAGGGTTAGGGTTAGTGTTTAGGTTAGGGTTAGTGTATGGGTTAGAGATAGTGTTAGGGTTAGTTTTAGTGTTAGGGTTACGGTACGGGTTAGGTTTAAGGTAAGGGTACGGGATAGGTTTAGTGTACGTGTTAGGTCTAGGTTTAGGGTTAGGTTTAGTGTGCGGGTTAGGTTTAGGGTTAGGGTTAGGTTACGGTATTGGGTTAGGTTTAGGGTCAGTGTAAGGGTTAGGATCAGAGTTAGGGTTAGGGTTAGGGTATGAGATAGGGTTGGGTACGGTTTAGGTCAAGGGTTAGGTTTAGGTTTAGGGTAAGGGTTATGGTTAGGGTTAGGTTTAGGGTTAGGGTTAGGGTATGCGTTATGGTTAGGGTTAGGTTTAGGGTACGGCTTAGGGTTAGTTTTAGGGTTCATGTATGCGTTAGGTTTAGGGTACGGGTTAGGGTTAGGGACAGGATTATAGTTAGGCTATGAGTTAGGGTTAGAGTACGGGTTAGAGTTAGGTTTATGTTACGGGTTAGGGTTACAGTACAGGTTAGGTTTAGGGTGAGGGTTAGGGTTAGAGTAAGGGTTAGGGTTAGTGTTATGGGTTAGGAAAAGGTTTAGGGTTAGGGTTAGGGTACGGGTTAGGGTTAGGATTAGGGTTAGGGTTAGATTACGGGGTAGGGTTAGTGTTAGGGTTAGGGTTAGGGTTAGGGTTAATGTACGGGTTAGGCTTAGGGTTAGGTTTAGTGTTAGGTTACGGGTTAGGGTTAGGTATATGGTACGGGATAGGGTTAGCTTACGGGATAAGTTTAGGGTTAGGGTTAGGTTTAGGTTACGAGTTAAGGTTAGGTTACGTGTTATGGTTAGGTTTAGGGTGCGGGTTAGGGTTAGGGTTAGGGTTAGAGTACGGGTTAGGTTTAGTGTTAGGGTTCGGTTAGGGTACGGGTTAGGGTTAGGGTTTTTGTTAAGGATAGAATACGGGGTAGGGTTAGGTTAGGGTTAGGGTTAGGGTTAGGGCTAGGGTTAGTGGACGGGTTAGGGTTAGAGTTAGGGTTAGGGTTAGAGTACGGGGTAGGGTTAGTGTTAGTGTTAGGGTTAATGTACGGGTTAGGCTTAGGGTTAGGTTTAGGTTTAGGTTACGGGTTAGGGTTAGGTTAAGTGTACGGGATAGGTTTAGCGTATAGGTTAAGTTTAGGTTTAGGGTTAGGCTTAGGTTACGTGTTAGGGTTAGGTTTAGGTATGGGTTAGGGTTAGGGTTAGGGTTAGGGTACGGGTTAGGGTTAGGGTGGGGTTAGGGAACGGGTTAGGGTTACAGTACGGTTACGGTTAGTGTGAGGGTTAGTGTTAGGGTTAGAGTACGGTAAGGGTTAGGGTTAGGGTTAGGGTACGGGTTAGGGTTAGGTTTAGGGTACAGGATAGCGTTAGCGTATGGGTGACATTTAGGGTTAGGGTTAGGTTTAGGTTACGGTTTAGGGTTAGGGTACGGGTTAGGGTTAGGTTTAGGTGAGGGTTAGGGTTAGGGTTCGTGTTAGGGTACGGGTTAGGGTTAGGTTTAGGTTCAGGGTTAGCGCTATGGATAGGGTTAGTGTACGGGTTAGGGTTAGGGTTGGGGTTAGGGTACGGGTTAGATTTAGGGTTAGGGTACGGGTCATGTTTACGCTTAAGGTTAGGGTTAGGATTATGGTACGGGTTAGGGTTACAGTACGGATTAGGGTTAGGTTGAGGTTTAGGGTTAGGGTTAGAGTACGGTTGGGGTTAGGGCTAGGGTTAGGGTTAGAGTACAGTTTAGGGTTAGTGTTAGGGTTAGGGTTAGGGTACGGGTTAGGGTTAGAGTTAGGGTTAGGGTTAGAGTACGGTGTAGGGTTAGTGTTAGGGTTAGCGTTAAGGTTAATATACGGGTTAGGCTTAGGGTTAGGTTTAGGGTTAGGTACGGGTTAGGGTTAGGTGTAGGGTACGGGATAGGGTTAGTGTACGGGTTAAGTTTAGGGTTAGGCTTATGTTTAGGTTACGGGTTAGGGTTAGGTTTAGGTGTGGGTTAGGGTTAGGGTTAGGGTACGGGTTAGGGTTTGGGTTACGGTATGGGTTAATTTTAGGGTTAGGGTACGGTAAGGTTTATGGTTAGGGTTAGGGTTAGTTTTAGGTTTATGTTGCGGGTTAGGGTCAGGATTAGAGTTAGGGTTAGGGTACGAGCTAGGGTTAGGGTTAGGTTTAGGGTATGGGTTAGTGTTAGGTTTAGGGGTTAGGGTAAGTGTTAGGGTTAGGGTACGAGTTACGGTTAGGGTATGGGTTATGGTGATGGGGTATGGTATGGGTTAGGTTTAGTGTTAGGTTTAGGATTAGGGTTAGGGTTATGGTACGTGTTAGCGTATAGGTTAGGGTTAGGGTTAGGTTACAGGTTAGGTTACGGTTTAGAGTTAGGGTTTGGGTTAGTGTTAGAGTATGGGGTAGGATTATTGTTAGGGTTAGAGTTAGGGTTAGGGTTAGGGTATGGGTATGGGTTAGGGTTAGGGTTAGTGTACGAGATAGGGTTAGGTTTATGGTTAGTGTTAGTGTTCGGGTTAGGGTTAGGTTACGGTTTAGGTTTAGGGTTAGGGTTAGTGTTAGGGTACGGGTTAGAGTTAGTGTACGTGTTAGGTCTAGGGTATGGGACAGGTTAGCATTAGGGTTAGGGTACGGGATAGGTTTAGGGTACGGGTTAGGTCTAGGGTTAGGTTTTGGTTTAGGGTGTGGGTTAGAGTTAGGCTTCGAGTTAGGTTTAGGGTTAGGGTTAGGGTTAGGGTACGGGTTAGGGTTAGGGTACGGGTTAGGTCTAGGGTTAGGGTTAGGTTTACATGCGGGTTAGGGTCAGTGTTAGGGTACGGGATTAGGTTTAGGGTTAGGGTCAGGGTTAGTGTTACGGTTAGGGTTAGGGTACGGGTTCGGGTTACGGTACGAGTTAGGGTTAGGGAGAGGGTTAGGTTTAGGGTTAAGATTATAGTAGGGGGTTAGGGTTAGTGTTAGGGTTAGTTTTAGGGTTAGAGTACGGTTTAGGTTTAGTGTTAGTATTATGGTTAGTGTTAGTGTTAGGGATAGGGTTAGAGTACGAGTTACGGTTAGGTTTAGGGTTAGGGTTCAGTTAGAGTACGGGTTAGAGTTAGTGTTAGGGTTAGGGTTAGGGTTAGGATTAGGGTTAGTGTTAGGGTTACGGTACGGTTTAAGGTTAAGGTTACGGTGAGGATAGGTTTAGTGTACATGTTAGGTCTAGGGTTAGGGTTAGGGTACGTGTTAGGTTTAGGGTTTGGGTTCTGGTTAGGGTTACGTTTAGGGTTAGGGTACGGGTTAGGTTTAGGGTTAGGGTAAGGGTTAGTGTTAGGGTATGGGTTAGGGTTAGAGTATGGGTTAGGGTTAGGTTTAGGGTTAGGGTTAGGGTTAGAGTATGGGTTAGGGTTAGTGTTAGGTTTTGGGTTACGTTTAGTGTACGGATAGGGTTAGGGTTAGGGTTAGGGTACAGGTTAGGGTTACGTTTAGGGTGCGGGATAGGGATAGTGTACAGGATAAGTTTAGGGTTAGGTTTAGCTTTAGGTTATGGGTTAGGGTTAGGGTACGGGTTCGGAATAGGTTTAGGTGCGGGTTAGGGTTAGGGTACGAGTTAGGGTTAGGTTTAGGGTCAGGGTTAGGATTAGGGATAGGGTTATGGTACGGGTTAGGGTTAGGTTTGGGGTTACAGTACGGGTTAGTTTTAGGGTTAGGGTATGGGTTAGGGTTACGGTTAAGGTTAGGGTTAGTGTTAGGTTATGGGTTAGGGTTAGGGTACGGGTAAGGGTTATGGTTAGGGTTACGGTTAGGTTTAGGTTTAGGGTGCGGGTTAGGCTAGGGTTAGGTTTAGGGTTAGGGCTAGGTTATGGGTTACGGTTACTCTTAGGGTTTGGGTACGTGTTAGGGTTAGGGTTAGGGTATGGTATAGGGTTTGGTACGGGTTAGGACAAGGGTTAGGGTTAGGTTTAGGGTACCGGCTATGGTTAGTGTTAGGTTTAGGGTTAGGGTTAGTGTATGGGTTAGGTTTACGGTACGGGTTAGGGTTTGGTTTAGGGTCAGGGTTAGGGTTAGGGTTAGGGTACGAGTTAGGGTTAGGGTGAGGTTTAGAGTATGGGTTAGTGTTAGGGTTAGGGTTAGGGTTAGAGTACGGGGTAGGGTTAGTGTTAGGGTTAGGTTTAGGGTTAGGGTATGGGTTAGGTTTACAGTTATGTTAGGGTTAGAGTACGGGGTAGGGTTAGGGTTAGGGTTAGAGTATGGATAGGGTTAGGGTTAGGGTTAGGGTTAGGGTTAGGGTTAGGGTACCGGTTAGGGTTAGCGTACGGGTAGGTTTAGGATCAGTGTTAGTGTTAGGATACGAGTTAGGGTTAGGGTTAGGGTGCGGTTAAGTGTTATGGTTAGGTTTAGGGTTAGGGTTAAGTTTAGGGTGCGGTTTAGGGTTATGGTTAGTGTTAGGGTTAGGGTTAGAGTACGGGTTTGGTTTAGTGTTAGGGTACGGGTTAGGTTTACCGTTTGTGTACGGGTTAGGTTATGGGTTTGGGTTAGGGTTAGGGTTAGGGGTTAGGGTTAGAGTTAGTGTTAGGCTATGGTATAGGGTTAGATTACGGATTAGGGTTAGGTTTAGGGTTAGGGTTAAGTTTAGGGTTATAATATGGGTTAGGGTTAGACTTAGGTTTAGGTTTAGGGTTAGAGTACGGGTTAGCGATAGTGTTAGGGTTAGGGTTAGTGTTAGGGTACGGGTTAGGTTTAGAATATGGGTTAGGGTTACGTTTAGGGTTAGGGTTAGGGTTAGAATACGGGTTAGGTTTAGTGTTAGGGTTATGGTTATGTTTAGGGTTAGGGATAGAGTACGGATATGTTTAGGGCTAGGGTTATGGTTAGGGTACGTGTTAGGGTTAGGTTTAGGTTACGGGATAGTGTTAGCATACGGGTTAAGTTTAGGTTTAGTGTTAGGTTTAGATTACGGGTTAGGGTTAGGGTACGGGTTAGGGTTAGGTTTAGGTGAGGGTTAGGGTTAGGGATAGGGTACGGTTTAGGGTTAGGTTTAGGGTCAAGGTTAGTGTTAGGGAGAGGGTTAGGGTATGGGTTAGGGTTAGGGTTGGGGTTAGGGTACGGGTTAGTTTTAGGGTTAGGGTACGGGTCAGGGTTACGATTAAGTTTAGGGTTAGGGTTAGGTTTATGGTATGGGTTAGGGTTACAGTACGGGTTAGGGTTAGGGTTAGAGTTAGGTTTAGGTGAGGGTTAGGGATAGGGTTAGAGTACGGTTAGGTTTAGGGTTAGGGTTAGGTTTAGGGTTAGGCTTAGAGTCCAGGTTAGGGTTAGTTTTAGGGTAAGGGTTAGGGTTAGGGTTAGGATTAGGGTACGGGTTAGGGTTAGGGTTTGGGTTAGGGTTAGAGTACGGGTAGGTTTAGTGTTAGGGTTAGAGTTAGGGTTAGGGTTAGGGTACGGGTTAGGGTTAGAGTTAGGATTAGTGTTAGAGTACGGGGTAGGTTTAGTGTTAGTATTAGGGTTAGTGTTAATGACCGGGTTAGGCTTAGGGTTAGGTTTAGGTTTAGGTTACGGGTTAGGGTTAGTTTTAGGGTATGGGATAGGGTTTGTGTTATGTTTAGGGTTAGGGTAAGGTTATGGGTTAGGGATAGGGTTGGGGTTAGGGTATGAGTTAATTTTAGGTTTAGGGTAAGGGTCAGGTTTACGGTTAAGTTTAGGGTTAGGGTTAGGGTATGGGTTAGGGTTAGGGTACGGGTTAGGGTTATGGTTAGTGTTAGGGTTAGGTTTAGGTTTAGGGTGCGGGTTAGGGTTAGGGTTAGGTTTAGGGTTAGTGCTACGGTATGGGTTAGGGTTACTGTTAGGGTTTGGGTATGGGTTAGGGTTAGGGTTCGGTTATGGGATAGGGTTGGGTATGGGTTAGGTCAAGGGTTAGTGTTAGGTTTAGGTACGGGTAAGAGTTAGGGTTAGGATTAGGGTTAGGGTTAGGGTATGGGTTAGGCTTAGGGTACGGGTTAGGGTTAGGTTCAGGGTCAGGGTTAGGATTAGGGTTATGGTACGGGTTAGGGCTAGGTTTAGGGTACGGCTTAGGGTTAGGTTTAGGGTTAGGGTATGGGTTAGGTTTAGGGTACGGGTTAGGGTTAGGTTTAGGGTCAGGGTTAGGGTTAGGGTTAGGTTTAGGGTTAGGGTTAGGGTATGGGTTAGGCTTAGAGTACGGGTTAGGGTTAGGGTTAGGGTACGGTTTAGGGTTAGGGTTATGGTATGGGTTAGGGTTACAGTACGGTTTAGGGTTATTGTGAGGGTTAGGGTATGGGTTAGGTTAGGGTCTGGGTTAGGGTTAGGGTTAGGGTTAGCGCTAGGGTATGTGTTAGGGTTACTGTTAGGTTTTGCGTACGAGTTAGGTTTAGGGTTAGGTTACGGGATAGGTTTGGGTATGTGTTAAGTAGAGGTTTAGGGTTACATTTAGGGTTCTGGTTAGGGTTAGGGTTAGGTTTAGGTTTAGAGTAAGGTATGGGTTAGGCTTAGGGTATGGGTTAGTGTTAGGGTTAGGGTCAGGGTTAGGGTAGGTTTAGGATACGAGTTAGGGTTAGGGTTAGGTTTATGGTAGGGGTTAGGGTTAGGGTTAGGTTTAAATTACGGGTTAGGTTTAGGGTACAGGTTAGGGTTAGAGTTATGGTCATGGTTAGGGTTAGGGTATGAGTTAGTGTTAGGGTTATGGTACGGGTTAGGGTTACAGTACGGGTTAGGGTTAGGGTGAGGGTTCGGGTTAGGGTTAGAGTATGGTTAGCGTTAGGGTTAGGGTTAGGGTTAGAGTACGGGTTAGGGTTAGTTTTAGGGTTAGGGTTAGGGTACGGGTTAGGTTTAGGGTTAGGTTTAGGGTTAGAGTACGGGATAGGATTAGGGTTAGTGTTAGGTACGGGTTAGGGTTAGGTTTAGGGTACCGGATAGGGTTAGCGTATGGGTTAAGTTTAGGGTTAGGGTTAGGCTTAGGTTATGGGTTAGTGTTAGGTTTGGTGTGGGTGAGGGTTAGTGTTAGGTTTAGGGTACAGGTTAGGGTTAGGGTTGGTGTTAGGGTACGGGTTAATTTAAGGTTTAGGGTACGGGTCAGGGTTATGGTTAAGTTTAGGGTTAGCGTTAGGGTATGGTTTAGTGTTAGGGTACGGGTAATGGTTAGGGATAGGGTTAGGGTTAGTGTTAGCGCAAGTGTATGGTTTAGGGTTACTGTTAGGGTTTGGGTGTGGGTTAGGTTTAGGGTTAGGTTACTGGTTAGGTTAAGGGTTAGGGTTAGGTTTAGGGTACGGGTTAGGGTTAGGGTTAGGAATAGGTTTAGGGTTAGGGTATGGGTTAGGCTTAGGGTACGGGTTAGGGTTAGGGTTAGGGTCAGGTTTAGGGTTAGGGTTTGGGTACGGGTTAGGGTTAGGTTTAGGGTTAGGGTATGGGTTAAGTTTAGGATACGGGTTAGGGTTATGGTTAGGGTCAGTGTTAGGGTTAGGGTATGAATTAGGGTTAGTTTTAGGATACGGGTAAGGTTTAGGGTTATGGTACGGGTTAGGGTTACAGTACGTGTTAGGGTTACGTTTAAGGGTTACGGTTAGGGTTAGAATACGGTTAGGGTTAGGGTTAGGGTTAGCGATTGAGTACAGGTTAGGGTTAGTGTTAGGGTTAGGTTTAGGTTTAGGGTTATGGTACGGGTACGGGTTAGGGTTAAGGTTAGTGTTAGAGTATGGGGTAGGGTTAGTGTTAGGGTTAGGTTTAGGGTTAGAGTACGGGTTAGAGTTAGGTTTAAGGTTAGGGTTAGGGTTAGAGTACGGGGTAGGGTTAGTGTTTGGGTTAGGGTTAGGGTTAATGTACGGTTTTGGCTTAGGGTTAGGTTTAGGGTTAGTTTATGTTTTAGGGTTAGGTTTAGGGTAAGGGATAGGGTTAGCGTACGGGTTAAGTTTAGGGTTGGGTTTAGGTTTAGGTTACGGATTAGGGTGAGGGTACGGGTTAGGGTTAGGTTTAGGGTGCGGGTAAGGGTTAGGGTTTGGGTTAGGGTTAGTGTACTGGTTAAGGTTAGGATCAGGGTCAGGGTTAGGGTTAGTGTTAGGGTTAGAGTACAGGTTAGAGTTAGTGTTAGGGTTAGGTTTAGGTTTAGGGTTAGGGTTAGTGTACGGGTTAGGGTTAGCTTTAGGGTTAGGGTTGGAGTACGGGGTAGGGTTAGTGTTAAGGTTAGGGTTAGGGTTAATGTACAGATTAGGCTTAGGTTTAGGGTTAGGGTTAGGATACGGGTTAGGGTTACGTTTAGGATCCAGGATAGGGTTAGCGTATGGGTTAAGTTTAGGGTTAGGGTTAAGTTTAGGTTACGGGTTAGGGTTATGGTACGGGTTAGGGTTAGGTTTAGGGTGCAGGTTAGGGTTAGAGTTAGGGTTAGTGTAAGTGTTAAGGTTAGGTTTAGGGTTAGGTTTAGTGTTAGGGTTAGTGTTAGTGTATGGGTTAGGGTTAGGGTTGGGGTTAGGGTATAGGTTAGTTTTAGGGTTAGGTACGGGTTAGGGTTAAGTTTAAGGTTAGGTTTAGGTTTAGGGTATGGGTTAGGGTTAGGTTACGGTTAAGGGTTATGGTTTGGGTTAGGGTTAGGGTTAAGTTAACGGTGCGGGTTTGGTGTAGGGTTAGGGTTTGAGTTCGGGTTTGGGTTAGTGTTACGGTACGGGTTAGGTTTACCATTTGGTTATGGTTTAGGGTAAGGGTTAGGGTTAGGGTTAGGGGTTAGGGTTAGATTTAGGGTTAGGCTACAGGTAGGGTTAGGGTACTGTTTAGGGTAGGGTTAGGGTTCGGGTTAGGGTTAAGGCTGGGCTACGTTATAGGGTTAGGGTACGTGTTAGGTCTAGGGTTAGGGTTAGGTTTAGTGTGCGGGTTAGAGTTACGGATATGGTTAGGGTACGTGTTAAGGATAGGGTTTGGGTATAGGTTAGCGTTACTCTTAGGGTTAGGGTACGGGTTAAGTTTAGGGTTAGGGTTAGCGTACCGTTTTGGTTAGGGTCTGGGTTAGGGTTAGGTTTAGGGTCAGGATTAGGGTTAGGTTTAGGGTTAGTGTTAGGGGTAGGGTACGGGTTAGGGTTACCGTACGGGTTAGGGTTAGGTTTAGGTTTAGGGTTAGGGTTCGGGTTAGGGTACGGATTAGGTTTAGGTTACAGGTTAGGTTTAGGGTTAGGGTTAGGGTACGAGTTAGGGTGAGGGTTAGGTTTAGGGTACGTTGTAGGGTTAGGGTTAGGGGTTAGGGTAAGTGTTAGTGTTAGGGTACGAGATAGGGTTAGGGTATGGGTTAGGGTTAGGTTTAGATTTAGGGTTAGGGTTAGATTAAGGGTTAGGGTTAGTGTTAGTGTTAGGGTTAGGGTTAGTGTACGCATAGGGTTAGGGTTAGGGTTAGGGTTAGGGTTAGGGTTAGGCTACGGGTTAGGGTTAGGTTTAGGGTACGGCATAGGGTTAGGTTTAGGGTTAGTGTAAATGTTAGTGTTAGGGTACAAGATAGGGTTAGAGAATGGGTTAGGGTTAGGTTTAGATTTAGGGTTAGGGTTAGAGTACGGGTTAGGGTTAGTGTTAGTGTTAGGGTTAGGGTTAGCGTACGGATAGGGTTAGGGTTAGGGTTAGGGTTAGGCTACGGGTTAGGGTTAGGTTTAGGGTACGGGATAGGGTTAGTGTACCGGTTAAGTTTAGGGTTAGGGTTAGGTTTAGGTGATGGGTTAGGGTTAGGGTACAGGTAAGGGTGAGGTTTAGGGTATGGGATAGGGTTAGCGTATGGGTTAAGTTTAGGTTTAGGGTTAGGTTTAGGTTACGTGTTAGGGTTAGGGTACGGGTTAGGGTTAGGTTTAGGGTTAGGGTTAGAGTCCGGGTTATGGTTAGTGTTAGGGTTAGGGTTAGGGTTAGGGGTAGAGTGCGGATATGGTTAGGGTTAGGGTTAGGGTTAGGGTACGGGTCAGGGTTAGGTTTAGGGTACCGGATAGGGTTAGCATATGGGTTAAGTTTAGGGTTAGGGTTAGGTTTAGGTTATGGGTTATGGTTAGGGTACGAGTTAGAATTAGGTTTAGGTGAGGTTTAGTGTTAGGGTTAGCGTTAGGGTATGGGTTAGGGTTAGGTTTAGGGTCAGGGTTAGCGTTAGGAATAGGGTTAGGGTACGGGTTAGATTTAGGGTTAGGGTACGGGTCAGGGTTATGCTTAAGGATAGGGTTAGGTTTAGGATTATGGTACTGGTTAGGGTTACAGTACGGGTTAGTGTTAGGGTGAGGGTTAGGGTTAGGGTTAGAGAATGGTTATGGTTAGTGTTAGGGTTAGGGTTAGGGTTAGAGTACGTGTTAGGGTGAGTGTTAGAGTTAGGGTTAGGGTTAGGCTTATGTTACGGGTTAGGTTTAGAGTTAGGGTTAGGGTAAGGGTTAGGGTACGTGTTAGTGTCAGGGTTGGGGTTTGGTACGGGTTAATTTTAGGGTTAGGGTACGAGTCATGGTTACGGTTAAGTTTAGGGTTAGGGTTAGGGTATGGGTTAGGGTTAGGGTACGGGTAAGGGTTATGTTTAGGGTTAGGGTTAGGTTTAGGTTTAGGGTGAGGGTTAGGTTTCGGGTTAGGGTTAGCGCTAGGGTATGTTTAGGGTTACTCTTAGGGTTTGAGTACGGGTTAGGGTTAGGGTTAGGTCACGAATTAGGGTTGGGTACTGGTTAGGTCAAGGGTTATGTTTAGGTTTAGGGTACAGGTTAGGTTTAGGGTTAGCGTAAGGGTTAGTGTTAGAGTACGGGTTAGGGTTAGAGTACTGGTTAGGGTTAGGTTTAGCGTTAGGTTTAGGGTTAGAGTATGGGTTAGGGTTAGTATTAGGGTTAGGGTTAGGGTTAGTGTATGGATAGGGTTAGGGTTAGGGTTAGGGTTAGGGTTAGGTTACAGGTTAGAGTTAGGTTTAGGGTATGGGATGGGGTTAGTGTACGGGATAAATTTAGGGTTAGGTTTAGGATTAGGTTACGGTTTAGTGTTAGGGTACAGGTTAGGGTTAGGTTTAGGTGCGGTTTAGGGTTAGAGTACAGGTTAGGGTTAGGTTTAGGGTCAGGGTTAGGATTAGGGATAGGGTTATGGTACGAGTTAGGGTTAGGGTTGGGGTTACGGTACGGGTTAGTTTTAGGGTTAGGGTACGGTTTAGGGTTACGGTTAAGGTTACGGTTAGTGTTAGGTTATGGTTTAGCGTTAGGTTTACGGGTAAGGTTTATGGTTTAGGTTACGGTTAGGTTTAGGTTTAGGGTGCGGGTTAGGCTTAGGGTTAGGGTTAGCATTAGTGTATGGGTTAGGGTTACTCGTAGGGTTTGGGTACGGGTTAGGGTTAGGGTTAGGGTACGGGATAGGGTTGGGTACGGGTTAGGACCAGGGGTACGGTTAGGTTTGGGCTACGGGATAGGGTTAGGGGTAGGTTTAGGTTTATGGTTAGGGTATGGTTTAGGCTTAGTGTACGGGTTAGGTTTAGGGTTAGGGTCAGGGTTAGGGTTAGGGATAGGGTATGAGTTAGGGTTAGGTATAGGGTACGGGTGAGGGTTACGGTTAGGGTTAGGGTTAGGGTTAGAGTACGGGGTAGGGTTAGTGTTATGGTTAGGTTTAGGTTTAAGGTACGGGTTTGGGTTAGAGTTAGGGTTAGGTTTAGAGTACGGGGTAGGGTTAGTGTAGGGGTTAGGGTTAGGGTCAGTGTTAGGGTTAGGGTATGAGTTAGGGTTAGGTTTAGGGTAAGGTTAAGGGTTATGGTTAGCGTTAGGGTTAAGGTTAAGTTTAGGGTGCAGGTTAGGGTTAGGGTTAGGGTTAGGGTTAGGGTTAGGGTTAGAGTACGGGTTTGTGTTAGTGTTAAGGTACTGGTTAGGTTTACCCTTTGGGTACGGGTTAGGTAAGGGTTAGGGTTAGGGTTAGGGGTTAAGGTTAGAGTTAGTGTTAGGCTACGGGATAGATTTAGAGTACGGGTTAGGGTTAGGTTTAGGGTTAGGCTTAGGTTTAGGGTTATAGTACGGGTTTGGGTTAGAGATAGGTTTAGGTTTAGGGTTAGAGTACGGGTTAGGGATAGTGTTAGGGTTAGTGTTAGTGTTAGTTTAGGGGTTAGGGTTAGCGTATGGATTAGGGTTATGTTTAGGTTTAGGGTTAGTGTTAGAGTGCGGGTTAGGGTTAGTGTTATGGTTATGGTTAGGGTTAGGGTTAGAGTAGGGGTTAGGGTTAGGTTGTAGGTACGGATAGGGTTAGCGTAGGGGTTTAGTTTACGGTTAGGGTCAGGTTTAGGTTATGGGTTAAGGTTAGGGTACGGGTAATTGTTAGGTAGGTGAGGGTTAGCGTTAGGGATAGGGTTAGGGTTCGGGTTAGGGTTAGGGTTGGGGTTAGGGTACGGGTTAGTTGTAGGGTTAAGGTACGGTTCAGGTTTACGATTAAGTTTACGGTTAGGGTTAGGGTTATGGTACGGGTTAGGGTTACAGTACGGTTAGGGTTAGGGTGAGGGTTAGTGTTATGGTTAGAGTACGGTTAGGGTAAGGGTTAGGGTTAGAGTACGGGTTAGGGTTAGTGTCAGAGTTAGGGTTAGGGTTAGGGTCAGGGTATGGTTTAGGGTTAGGGTTTGTGTTAGGGTTAGAGTACGGGGTAGGGTTAGTGTTAGGGTTAGGGTTAGGGTTAGGGTACGGGTTAGGGTTAGGTTTAGGTGCGGGTTAGGCTTAGCGTTAGGTTTAGTGTTAGGTTACGGGTTAGGGTTAGGTTTAGGGTACGGGATAGGGTTAGCATACGGGTTAAGTTTAGGTTTAGGTTTAGGCTTAGGTTATGGTTAGGGTTAGGTTTGGTGTGGGTTAGGGTTAGGGTTAGGGTACAGGTTAGGGTTAGGGTTGGTGTTAGGGTACGGGTTAATTTTAGGTTTAGGTTACGGGTCAGGGTTACAGTTAAGTTTAGGTTTAGGGTTAGGGTATGGGTTAGGCTTAGGGTACGGGTAATGGTTAGTTTTAGGGTTAGGGTTAGTGTTAGCGCTAGGGTATGGTTTAGGGTTACTGTTTGGGTTTGGGTACGGGTTAGGGTTAGGGTTAGGTTACGGGTTAGGTTAAGGGTTAGGGTTAGGTTTAGGGTTAGGTTTAGGGTTAGGTTTAGGATTAGGTTTAGGTTGAGGGTATGGGTTAGGCTTAGGGTACGGGATAGATTTAGGTTTAGGGTCAGGGTTAGGGTGTGGGTTAGTAGGGTACGGGTTAGGGTTAGGTTTAGGGTTAGGGTATGGGTTAGGTTTAGGATACGGGTTAGGGTTAGGGTTAGGGTCAGGGTTAGAGTTAGGGTTAGGGTACGAATTAGGGTTAGGTTTAGGATACGGGTTAGGTTTAGGGTTATGGTATGGGTTAGGGTTACAGTACTGGTTAGGGTTACGCTTTAGTGTTAGGATTAGGGTTAGTATACGGTTAGGTTTAGGGTTAGGGTTAGGGATAGAGTACAGGTTAGGGTTAGTGTTAGAGTTAGGTTTAGGGTTAGGGTTAGGGTACCGGTTAGGGTTAGGGTTAGGGTTAGGGTTAGTGTTAAAGTACGGGGTTGGTTAGTGTTAGGGTTAGGGATAGGGTTAATGTACAGATTAGGCTTAGGATTAGGTTTAGGGTTAGGATACGGGTTAGGGTTAGGTTTAGGGTCTGGGATAAGGTTAGCGTACGGGTTAAGTTTAGGGTTAGGGTTAGGTTTAGGTTACGGGTTAGGGTTATGGTACGGGTTAGGTTTAGGTTTAGGGTGCGGGTTAGGATTAGTGTTAGGGTTAGTGTAAGTGTTAGGGTTAGGTTTAGGGTCAGATTTAGGGTTATGGTTAGTGTTAGTGTATGGGTTAGGATTAGGGTTGGGGTTAGGGTATAGGTTAGTTTTAGGGTTAAGTTACGGGTTAGGGTTATGGTTAAGGTTAGGGTTAGGGTTAGTGTATAGGTTAGGGTTAGGTTACGGTTAAGGGTTATGGTTTGGTTTAGGGTTAGGGTCAGGGTTAATTTAACGGTGTGGGTTTGGGTTAGGGTTAGGGTTAGAGTACGAGGTTGGGTTAGTGTTAGGTTATGGCTTAGGTTTACCATATGGGTACGTGTTAGGGTAAGGGTTAGGGTTAGGGTTAGGGGTTAGGGTTAGATTTAGGGTTAGGCTATAGGTAGGGTTAGGGTACGGTTTAGGGTAGGGTTAGGGTTCGGGTTAGGGTTAAGGCTGGGCTACAGGATAGGGTTAGTGTACGTTTTAGGTCTAGGGTTAGGGTTAGGTTTAGTGTGCGGGTTAGGGTTATGGATAGGGTTAGGGTACGTGTAAGAATAGGTTTTGGGTATGGGTTAGCGTTACCTTTAGGGTTAGGGTACCGGTTAGGGTTAGGTTTAGGGTCAGGGTTAGGGTTAGGTTTAGGGTTAGGGTTAGGGTTAGGGTATGGGTTAGGGTTACTGTACGGGTTAGGGTTAGGTTTAGGTTTAGGGTTAAGGTTAGGGTTATGGTCAGGTTAGGGTTAGGGTTAGGGTACTAGTTAGGGTTAGGGTTAGGTTTAGGATACGGTGTAGGGTTAGGGTTAGGGTAGGGGTTAGGGTAAGTGTTAGTGTTAGGGTACAAGTTAGGGTTAGGCTATGGGTTAGGGTGAGGGGTAGGGTATGGGTTAGGTTTATGGTTAGGTTTACGATTAGTGTTAGTGTTATGGTACGTGTTAGCGTACAGGTTTGGGTTAGGTTTAGGTTACGGGTGAGGGTACGGGTTAGGGTTAGTGTTTAGGTACGTGTAATGGTACGGGTTCGGGTTAGGGACCGGGTTAGGGTTAGTGTACGGGAAAGGGTTAGGATTAGGGATAGTGTTAGTGTTAGGGTTAGGGTACAGGTTAGCGTTAGGGTTAGGGTACGGGATAGGTTGAGAGTACGGTTTAGATCTAGGGTTAGGGTTAGGTTTAGTGCGTGGGTTAGGGTTAGGCATCGGGTTAGGGTTAGTGTACGTGTTAGGGGTTTTGTACGGGTTAGGGTTTGTGTTAGGTTTATGGTACGAGTTAGGGTTAGGGTTAGAGTTAGGTTTAGGATGCGGGTTAGGGTTAGGGTTCGGGATTAGGGTTAGGGTTAGGGTCAGGGTTAAGGTTAGGTTTAGGGTTAGGGTTAGGGTACGGGTTAGGGTTAGGGTTAGGGTTAGTGTACAGGATAGGTTTAGGATTAGGGTTAGTGCTAGTGTTAGGGTTAGGGTACAGATTAGCGTTAGGGTTAGGTTATGGGATAGGTTTAGGGTACGGTTTAGGTCTAGGGTTAGGGTTAGGTTTAGGGTGTGGGTTAGGGTTAGGCATCGGGTTAGGGATAGGGTACGGGTTAGGGTTAGGGTACGGGTTAGGGTTAGTTTTAGGGTTATGGTATGGGTTAGGGTTAGGGTTAGTCTTAGGTTACGGGTTAGGGTTAGAGTACGGGTTAGGGTTAGGTTTAGGGTTAGGGTTAGGTTAGAGTACAGGTTAGGGTTAGTGTTAGGGTTAGGGTTAGGGTTAGCCTTAGGGTAAGTTTAGGGTTAGAGTTAGGGTTAGTGTACGGGTTAGGGTTAGGGTTAGGGGTAGGGTTAGGGTTAGGGTTAGTGTTAGGGTTACGGTACGGGTTAGGATGAAGGTTACGGTACGGGATAGGTTTAGTGTACGTGTTAGGTCTAGGGTTAGGGTTAGGTTTAGTGTGCGGGTTAGGGTTAGGGTTAGGGTACGTGTTAGGGTTAGGGTTTGGGTACGGGTTAGGGTTACGTTTAGGGTTAGGGTATGGGTTAGGTTTAGGGTTAGGGTAAGGGTTAGTGTTAGGGTACGTGTTAGGGTTAGGTTTAGGGTTAGGGTTAGGGTACGTTTAGGGTTAGGGTTAGGGTTAGGGTTCGGGTTAGGGTTAGTCTACGGGTTAGGGTTAGGGTTAGGGTTAGGGTTAGGATTAGGGTTAGTGTTAGGGTTACGGTATGGGTTAGGGTTAAGTTTACGGTACAGGATAGGTTAAGTGTACGTGTTAGTTCTAGGGTTAGGGTTAGTTTTAGTGTGCGGTTTAGGGTTAAGGTTAGGGTACGTGTTAGGGTTAGGGTTTGGTTACGGGTTAGGGTTACGTTAAGTGTTAGGGTACGGGTTAGGGATAATGTTAGGGTTAGGGTTAGAGTTAGGGTACGGGTTAGGTTCAGATTACGGATTAGGGTTACGTTTAGGGTTAGGGTTAGGGTTAGAGTAAAAGTTAGGGTTAGTGTTAGGGTTAAGGTTAGGTTTAAGGTTAGAGTATGGTACAGGTTTAGTGTTAGGGTTAGGGTTAGTGTACGGATAGGATTAGGGGTAGGGTTAGGTTTAGGGTACAGGTTAGGGTTAGGTTTAGGGTACGGGATAGGGTTAGTGTACGGGATAAGTTTAGGGTTAGGTTTAGGTTTAGGTTATGGGTTAGGGTTAGGGTACTTGTTAGGTTTAGGTTTAGGTGCTGGATAGGGTTAGGGTATGGGTTAGGATTAGGGTACGGGTAAGGGTTATGGTTAGGGTTAGGGTTAGGGTTAGGATTAGGTTTAGGGTGCTGGTTAGGCTTAGGGTTAGGGTTACGTTTAGCACTAGGGTATGGGTTAGGGTTACACTTAGGGTTTGGGTAGGGGTTAGTGTTAGGGTTAGGGTACGGGATAAGGTTTTGTACGGGTTAGGTCAAGGGTTCGGTTTAGGCATAGGGTACGGGATAGGGTTAGGGTTAGGTTTAGGGTTAGGATTAGGCTATGGGTTAGGTTTAGGGTACGGGTTCGGTTTAGGGTTAGGGTCAGGGTTGGGGTTAGGGTTAGGGTACGAGTTAGGGTTAGGGTTAGGTTTAGGGTATGGGTTAGGGTTAGGGTTAGGGTTAGGGTTGGTATGGGTTAGGTTTAGGGTACTGGTTAGGGTTAGGGTAAGTGTTAGTTTTAGGGTATGAGTTAGGGTTAGGGTTAGGGTACGGTTAAGGGTTATGGTTATGGTTAGGGTTAGGGTTAAGTTTAGGGTACAGTTTAGGGTTAAGTTTAGGGTTAGGGTTAGGGTTAGAGTACAGGTTTGTGTTCGTGTTAGGGTAAGGGTTAGGTTTACCGTTTGGGAACGGGTTAGGGTAAGGGTTAGGGTTAGGTTTAGGGTTTAGGGTTAGAGTTAGTGTTATGCTAAGGGATAGGGTTAGAGTACGGGTTAGGGTTAGGTTTAGGGTTAGGGTTAGGTTTAGGGTTATAGTACGGGTTAGGGTTAGAGTTAGGGTTAGGATTAGGTTGAGAATACGGGTTAGGGATAGTGTTAGGTTTAAGGTTAGTGTTAGGGTACGGGTTACGGTTAGAGTCCGGGTTAGGGTTACGTATAGGGTTAGGGTTAGGGTTAGAGTTCAAGTTAGGGTTAGTGTTAGGGTTAGGGTTAGGGTTAGAGTACGGATAGGGTTAGAGTTAGGGTTAGGGTTAGGGTTAGGGTTAGGGTACGGGTTAGGGTTCGGTTTAGGGTACGGGATAGGGTTAGCGTATGGGTTAAGTTTAGGGTTAGGTTTAGGTTTAGGTTACGGGTTAGGGTTAGGATACAGTTTAGGTTTAGGGTTAGGAGAGGGTTAGGGTTAGGGTAAGGGTACGGTTTAGGGTTAGTTTTAGAGTCAGGGTTGGCGTTAGGGATAGGGTTAGGGTAAGCGTTAGGGTAAGGGTGGGGTTTGGGTCCGGGTTAGATTTAGGGTTATGGTACGGGTCAGGGTTACGCTTAAGGTTAGGGTTAGGTTTAGGGTTATGTTACGGGTTAGTGTTACAGTACGGGTTAGGATTAGTGTGAGGGTTAGGGTTAGGGTTAGAGTACGGTTAGGGTTAAGGTTAGGATTTGAGTATGGGTTAGGTTTAGAATTAGGGTTAGGGTTAGGGTTAGGGTTAGGGTTAGGGTTAGGGTTAGGGTGCGGGTTAGTGTTACGGTTAGGGTTAGGGTTAGTGTTAACGCTAGGGTATGGGTTAGGGTTACTCTTAAGGTTTGGGTACGGGTTAGGGTGAGGGTTAGGTTATGAATTAGGGTTGGGTACGGGTTAGGGTTAGGGTTAGGGTTAGGTGCGGGTTAGCGATAGGGTACAGGTTAGGGTTAGGTTTAGGGTCAGGGTTAGGATTAGGGATAGGGTTATGGTATGGGTTAGGGTTAGGGTTGGGGTTAGGGTCCGGGTTAGTTTTAGGGTTAGGTTACGGATTAGGGTTATGGTTAAGGTTAGGGTTAGGGTTAGGTTATGGGTTAGGGTTAGGTTACGGTTAAAGGTTATGGTTTGCATTAGGGTTAGGGTTAAATTGAGATTGCGGGCTAGGGTTAGGGTTACGGTTAGGTTTAGAGTACGGATTTGGGTTAGTGTTATGGTACGGGTTAGGTTTACCGTTTGGGTATGGGTTCGGGTATGGGTTACGGTTAGGCTTAGGGTTCGGGGTTAGGGTTAGAGTTAGGAATAGGCTATGGGTAGGGTTAGGGTACGGGTTAGGGTGAGGGTTAAGGTTCGGTTAGGGTTAGTGTACGGGTTAGGGTTAGGGTTAGTGTTAGTGTTAGGGACACGGTATGGGTTAGGGTTAAGTTTAGGGTAAGGGATAGGGTTAGTGTACGTGTTAGGTCTAGGGTTAGGGTTAAGTTTAGTGTGCGGGTTAGGCTTAGGTTTAGGTTTGGGATATGTGTTAGGGTTAGGTTTTGGGTACGGGCTAGGTTTACGTTTAGGGTTAGGGTATGGGTTAGGTTTAGGGTTAGGGTTCTGGTACGGTTTAGGGTTAGGGTACGGGATAGGGTTAGTGTTAGGGTCAGGGTTAGGGTTAGGTTTAGGGTCCGGGATATGGTTAGGGTTAGTGTTAGGGTTAGCGCTAGGGTATGGGTTAGGGTTACTGTCAGGGTTTCTGTACGGGTTAGGGTTAGGGTTAGGGTACGGGATAGGTTTGGGTATGGGTTAGGTCAAGGGTAGGGTTAGGTTTAGGGTACGGGTTAGGGTTAGGTTTAGGGTTAGTGTTAGGGTATGGGTTATGCTTAGGGTACGGGTTAGGTTTAGGGATAGGGTAAGGGTTAGGGTTAGGTTTAGGGTACGAGTTAGTGTTAGGGTTAGGTTTAGGGTACGGGTTAGGGTTATGGTTAGGGTTAAAGTACGGGTTAGGTGTAGGGTACGGGTTAGGGTTAGGTTTAGAGTCAGGGTTAGGGTTAGGGTACGAGTTAGGGTTAGGGTTAGGGTACGGGTTAGGGTTAGGGTTATGGTACGGGATAGGGTAACAGTATGGGGTAGGGTTAGGGTGAGGGTTAGGGTTAGTGTTAGAGTATGGTTAGGGTTAGGGTTAGGGTTAGGGCTAGGGTATGGGTTAGTGTTACTGTTAGTGTTTGGGTACGGGTTAGATGTAGGGTACGGGATAGGTTTGGGTACGGGTTAGGTCAAGGGTTAGGGTTAGGGTATGGGTTATGCTTAGGGTACGGGTTAGTGTTAGGGTTAGGGTCAGGTTTAGGGTTAGGTTTAGGGTACGAGTTAGTGTTAGGGTTAGGTTTAGTGTACGGGTAAGGGTTAGGGTTAGGGTTAAAGTACAGGTTAGGTTTAGGGTACGGGTTAGGGTTAGGTTTAGGGTCAGTGTTAGGGTTAGGGTTAGGGTACGAGTTAGTGTTAGGGTTAGGGTACGGGTTAGGGTTAGGGTTATGGTACGGGTTAGGGTTACAGTACGGGTTAGGGTTTGGTTGAGGTTTAGGCTTAGGGTTAGGGTATGGTTAGAGGGTTAGAGTACAGTTTAGGGTTAGTGTTAGGGTTAGGGATAGGGTTAGGGTTATTGTACAGGTTAGGCTAAGGGTTAGGTTTAGTGTTAGGATACGGGTTAGTGTTAGGTTTAGGGTAAGGGTTAGGGTTAGCGTACGGGTTAAGTTTAGGGTTAGGGTTAGGTTTAGTTTACGGGTTAGGGTTAGGGTACGGGTTAGGGTTAGGTTGAGGGTGCAGGTTAGGGTTAGGGTTAGTGTAAGGGTTAGGGTTAGGTTTAGGTTCATGGTTAGGTTTAGGGTTAGTTTTAGGTTACAGATTAGGGTTAGGGTTGAGGTTAGGGTACGGGTTAGTTTTAGAGTTAAGATACGGTTTAGGCTTATGGTTAAGATTAGGGTTAGGGTTAGGGTATGGGTTAGGGTTAGGTTATGGTTAAGGTTTATTGTTTGGGTTAGGGTTAGGGTTAAGTTTAGGGTGCGTTTTAGGGTTAGGGTTAGAGTACGGGTTTGGGTTAGTGTAAGGGTATGGGTTAGGTTTACCGTTTGGGTACGGGTTAGGGTAAGGGTTAGGGTTAGCGTTAGGTTTAGGGATATGTTTAGGGTTAGGGTTAGGCTAAGGGTAGTGTTAGGGTACTGGTTAGGGTTAGGGTTAGGGTTCGCGTTAGGGTTAGTGTACGCGTTAGGGTTAGGGTTAGGGTTAGGGTTAGGGTTAGGGTTAGGGTAAGTGTTGGGTTTATGGTACGGGTTAGGGTTAGATTATGGTACAGGATAGGGTTAGTGTCCGTGTTAGGTCTAGGGTTAGTGTTAGGTTTAGTGTGCGGGTTAGGGTTAGGGTTAGGGTTAGGGTTAGGGTTAGGGTACATGTTAGGGTTAGGTTTTGGGTACGGGTTAGGGTTACGTTTAGGGTTAGGGTATGGGTTAGGTATAGGTTTAGGTTTAGGGTTAGTGTACGGATATTCTTAGGGTTAAGGTTAGGGTTAGTGTACGGGTTAGGGTTAAGTTTAGGGTGCGGGATAGGTTTAGTGTTCAGGTAAAGTTTAGGGTTAGGGTTAGGCTTAGGTTATGGGTTAGGGTTCGGGTACTGGTGAGGGTTCAGTTTAGGTGCGGGTTAGGGTTAGGGTTGGGGTTAGGGTACGGGTTAGTTTTAGGGTTAGGGTACGGGTTAGGGTTACGATTAAGGTTAGGGTTAGTTTTTGGGTATGGGTTAGGGTTAGGGTACGGGTAAGGGTTATGGTTAGGGTTAGGATTAGGTTTAGGTTTAGGGTGAGGTTTAGGATTAGGTTTAGGGTTAGGGTTAGCGCTAGGGAATGGGTTAGGGTTTCTGTTAGGGTTAGGGTACGGGTTAGGGTTAGGGTTACGGTACGAGATAGGGTTGGGTACGGGTTAGGTCAAGGCTTAGGGTTAGGGTATGAGTTAGGGTTAGGGTTAGGTTTAGGGTACGCTTAGGGTTAGGTTTAGGGTTAGGGTACGGGATAGGTTTAGGGTACAGGTTAGGGTTAGGTTCAGGGTTAGTGTTAGGCTATGAGTTAGGGTTAGGGTTAGGGTACGGGTTAGAGTTAGGGTTATGTTATGGGTTAGGGTTACAGTACTGGTTAGTGTTAGGGTGAGGGTTAGGGTTAGGGTTAGAGTACAGTTAGGGTAAGGGTTAGGTTTAGGGTTAGAGTAAGGTTTAGGGTTAGTGTTAGGGTTAGGGAAAGGTTTAGTGTTAGGGTTAGGGTACGGGTTAGTGTTATGGTTATGGTTAGGGTTAGGGTTAGATTACGGGGTAGGGTTAGGGTTAGTGTTAGGGTTAGGGTTAATGTACGGGTTAGTCTTAGGCTTAGGTTTACGGTTAGGTTACGGGTTAGGGTTAGGTTTAAGGTACGGGATAGGGTTAGCGTACGGGATAAGTTTAGGGTTAGGGTTAGGTATAGGTTCCAGTTTAGGGTTAGGGTATGGGTTATGGTTAGGTTTAGGGTGCGGGTTAGTGTTAGGGTTAGGGTTAGTGTATGGGTTAGGGTTAGGTTTAGGGTCACGGTTAGTGTTATGGTTAGTGTTAGGTTATGGGTTAGGGTAGGTTTGGCGTTAGGGTACAGGTAAGTTTTAGGGTTAGGGTCCGGGTTAGGGTTATGGTTTAAGTTAGGGTTAGGGTTAGGGTGTGGGTTAGGGTTAGGGTACGGTTAAGGGTTAAGGTTAGTGTTAGGTTTAGGGTTAAGTTTAGGATGCGGTTTAGGGATAGGGTTAGGTTTATGGTTAGGTTTAGAGTACTGGTTTGGGTTAGTGTTAGGGTACGGGTTAGGTGTACCTTTTGGGTACGGGATAGGGTAAGGAATAGGTTTAGGGTGAGGGTTAGGTGTTAGGGTTAGATTTAGGGCTAGGCTACGGGATAGGGTTAGAGTACGGGTTAAGGTTAGGTTTAGGGTTAGGTTAGGTTAGGGTTATAGTACGGGTTAGGGTTAGAGTTAGGGTTAGGTTTAGGGTTAGAGTATGGGTTAGGGATAGTGTTAGGGTTAGGGTCAGTGTTAGGGTACGAGTTAGGGTTAGCGTAAGGGTTAGGGTTACGTTTAGGGTTAGGGTTAGTGTTAGAGTATGGGTTAGGTTTAGTGTTAGGGTTAGGGATAGTGTTAGGGTTAGGGTCAGTGTTAGGGTACAGGTTAGGTTTAGCGTAAGGGTTTGGGTTATGTTTAGGGTTAGGGTTAGTGTTAGAGTACGGGTTAGGGTTAGTGTTAGGGTTAGGGTTCGGGTTAGAGTACGGGGTAGGGTTAGTGTTAGTGTTATGGTTAGGGTTAATGTATGGGTTAGGCTTAGGTTTAGGTTTAGGTTTAGGTTACTGGTTAGGGTTAGGTTAAGTGTACGGAATAGGGTTAGCGAACAGGTTAAGTTTAGGGTTAGCGTTAGGCTTAGGTTACGGGTTAGGGTTAGGTTTAGGTGTGGGTTAGGGTTAGGGTTAGGGTAATGGTACGAGTTACGGTTAGGGTTGGGGTTAGTGTACGGTTTAGGGTTACAGTACGGTTAGGGTTAGGGTGAGGGTTAGTGTTAGGGTTAGAGTACGGTTAGGGTTAGGGTTAGGGTTAGGGTACGGGTTAGGGTTAGGTTCAGGGTCAGGGATAGCGTTAGGTATAGGGTTAGGGTATGGGTTAGGGTTAGTGTTGGGGTTAGGGTATGGGTTAGTTTTAGGGTTAGGGTACGGTCAGTGTTACGGTTAAGTTTAGGGTTAGGGTTAGGGTTACTGTACGGGTTAGGGATAGGGTGAGGGTTAGTGTTAGGGTTAGAGTACGGTTAGGGTTAGGGTTAGGGTTAGGGTTAGAGTACGGGTTAGGGTTAGTATTAGGGTTAGGGTTAGGGTACGGGTTAGGGTTAGGTTTAGAGTACGGTGTGGGGTTAGTGTTAGGGTTAGCGTTAGGGTTAATATACGGGTTAGGCTTAGGGTTAGGTTTAGGGTTAGGTTACGGGTTAGGGTTAGGTGTAGGGTACGGGACAGGGTTAGCGTACAGGTTAAGTTTAGGGTTAGGGTTAGGTTTAGGTTACGGGTTAGGTTTAGGTTTAGGTGTGGGTTAGGGTTAGGGTTAGGGTTGGTGTTCAGGTTAGGGTTAGGTTTGGGGTTAAGGTACGGGTTAATTTTAGGGTTAGGGTATGGGTCAGGGTTACGGTTAAGTTTAGGGTTAGGTTTACGGAATGGGTTAGGATTAGGGTACGATAAGGGTTATGGTTAGGGTTAGGGTTAGGTTTAGGTTTAGGGTGCGGGTTAGGGTCAGGGTTTGGGTTAGGGTTAGTGTACGAGTTAGGGTTAGGTTTAGGTTTAGGGTATGGATTAGTGTTAGGGTTAGGGGTTAGGGTAAGGGTTAGGCTTAGGGTACGAGTTAGGGTTAGGGTATGGGTTAGGGTGAGGGTTAGGGTATGGGTTAGTTTTAGGGTTAGGGTTAGGATTAGGGTTAAGGTTATGGTACGTGTTAGCGTATTGGTTAGGGTTAGGGTTAGGGTACGGGTACGGGTTAGGGTTAGGGTTAGTGTACGGGATAGGGTTAGGATTAGGGTTAGTGTTAGTGTTAGGGTTAGGGTTAGTGTTAGGGTACGGTTTAGGTTTAGGTTTAGGGTTAGTGTTAGGGTACGGGTTAGGGTTAGTGTACGGGTTGGTCTAGGGTTAGGGACAGGTTAGCATTAGGGTTAGGGTACGGGATAGGTTTAGGGTACGGCATAGATCTAGGGGTAGGGTTTGGTTTAGGGTGTGGGTTAGGGTTAGGCATCGGGTTAGGTTTAGGGTATGGGTTAGGGTTAGGTTACGGGTTAGGGTTAGTGTTAGGTTTATGGTACGGGTTAGTGTTAGGGTATGGGTTAGGGTTAGGGTACGTGTTAGGTGTCGGGTTAGGGTTAGGTTTAGATGCGGGTTAGGGTCAGGTTTAGGTTACGGGATTAGGTTTAGAGTTAGGGTCAGGGTTAGGGTTAGGTAAGGGTTAGGGTTATACAAGGGGATAGGGTTAGTGTCAGTGTTAGTTTTAGGGTTAGAGAACGTGTTAGGTTTAGAGTTAGGATTATGGGTAGTGTTAGGGTTAGGGTTAGGGTCAGAGTACGGGTTAGGGTTAGGTTTAGGTTTAGGGTTAAGTTAGAGTACGGGTTAGGGTTAGTGTTAGGATTAGGGTTAGGGTTAGTGTTAGGGTTAGGGTTAGGGTTAGGGTTAGGGTTAGGGTTAAGTTTATGGTACAGGATAGGTTTAGTTTACGTGTTAGGTCTAGGGTTAGGGTTAGTTTTAGTGTGCGGGTTAGTGATAGGATTAGGGAATGTGTTAGGTTTAGGTTTTGGGTTCGTGTTAGGGTTACGTTTAGTGTTAGGGTACGGGTTAGGTTTAGGGTTAGAGTAAGGGTTAGTGTTAGGGTACAGGTTAGGGTTAGAGTCAGGTTAGAGTTAGGTTTAGGGTGAGGGTTAGGTTTAGAGTATGGCTTAGGGTTAGTGTTAGGGTTAGGGTTAGGGTTAGTGTACGGATAAGGTTAGGGTTAGGGTTAGGTTAGGGTACAGGTTAGGGTTAGGTTTAGGGTACGGGATAGGGTTAGTGTACGGGATAAGTTTAGGGTTAGGCTTAGGTTTAGGTTACGGGTTAGGGTTAGGGTACGGGTTAGGGTTAGGTTTAGGTGCGGTTAGGGTTAGGATACGGGTTAGGGTTAGGTTTAGGGTCAGGTTTAGGGTTAGGTTACGTGTTAGGGTTAGGGTTTGGGTACCGGTTAGGGTTATGTTTAGGGTTAGGGTACGGGTTAGGTTTAGGGTTAGGGTAAGGGTTAGTGTTAGGTTACGGGATAGGGTTAGAGTAAGGGTTAGGGTTAGGGTTAGGGTTAGAGTACGGGTTAGGTTAGTGTTAGGGTTATGGTTAGTTTTAGAGTTAGGGTTAGGGTTAGAGTACGGAAGCGTTAGGTTTAGGGTTAGGGTTAAGTTAGAGTTCCGGTTAGGGTTAGTGTTAGTGTTAGGGTTAGGGTACATTTAGGCTTAGGGTTAGGGTTAGGGTTGAGGTTAGGATTACGGTACGGGTTAGGGTTAAGTTTACGGTACGGGATAGGTTTAGTGTACGTGTTAGGTCTAGGGTTAGGGTTAGTTTCAGTGTGCGGGTTAGGGTTAGGGTTCGGGTACGTGTTAGGGTTACGGTTTGGGTACGGTTTAGAGTTACCTTTAGGGTTAGGGTACGGGCTAGGTTTAGGGTTAGGGTAAGGGTTAGTGTTAGGGTACGGGTTAGGGTTAGATTACGGCTTAGGGTTAGCTTTAGGGTTAGGATTAGGTTTAGAGTATGGGTTAGGGTTAGTGTTTGGGTTAGGGTTAGTGCACGGATAGGGTTAGGGTTAGGGTTAGGGTTAGGGTACAGGTTAGGATTAGGTTTAGGGTACGGGATAGGGTTAGTGTACGGGATAAGTTTAGGGTTAGGTTTAGGTTAGGTTACGGGTTAGGGTTAGGTACGGGTTACGGTTAGGTTTAGGTGCGCGTTAGGCTTAGGGTACGGGTTAGGGTTATGTTTAGGGTCAGGGTTAGGTTTAGGGATAGGGTTATGATACGGGTTAGGGTTAGGGTTGTGGTTATGGTACGGGTTAGTTTTAGGGTTAGGGTACGGGTTAGGGTTACGGTTAAGGTTAGGGTTAGTGTTAGGTTATGGGTTAGGGTTAGGGGATGGGTAAGGGTTATGGTTAGGGTTACAGTTAGATTTAGGTTTAGGGTGCGGGTTAGGCTTAGGGTTAGGTTTAAGGTTAGCGCTAGGGTATGGGTTAGGTTTATTCTTAGGGTTGGGGTACGGGTTAGGGTTAGAGTTAGGGTACGGGATAGGGTTGGGTACGAGTTAGGACAAGGGTTAGGGCTAGGTTTAGGGTACGGGATAGGATTAGGGTTATGTTTAGTGTTATGGTTAGGGTATGGGTTAGGTTTAGCGTACGGGTTAGGGTTAGGGTTAGGGTCAGGGTTAGGGTTAGGGAACGAGTTAGGGTTAGGGTTAGGTTTAGCGTATGGGTTAGGGTTACGGTTAGCGTTAGTGTTAGGGTTAGAGTTCGGGGTGGGGTTAGTGTTAGGGTTAGGTTTAGGTTTAGGGTACAGGTTAGGGTTAGAGTTAGGGTTAGGGTTAGGGTTAGAGTACGGATAGGGTTAGGTTTAGGGTTAGGGTTAGGGTACGGGTTAGGGTTAGGGTATTGGTTAGGCTTAGGTCATTGTTAGTGTTAGGGTATGAGTTAGGGTTAGGGTTAGCTACGGTTAAGGGTTATGGTTGGGGTTAGGGTTAGGGTTAAGTTTAGGGTGCGGTTTAGGGTTAGGGTTAGGGTTAGGGTTAGGGTTAGATTACGGGTTTGGGTTAGTGTTAGGGTACGGGTTAGTTTTACCTTTTGGTACGGGTTAGTGTAAGTGTTAGGGTTAGGGTTAAGGTTAGGGGTTAGGGTTAGAGTTAGTGTTAGGCTACGGGATAGGGTTGGAGTATGGGTTAGGGTTAGGTTTAGGGTTAGGGTTAGGTTTAGGGTTATAGTACGGGTTAGGGTTAGAGTTAGGGTTAGGTTTAGGGTTAGAGTACCGGTTAGGGATAGTGTTAGGGTTAGGGTTAGTGTTAGGGTACGGGTTAGGGTTAGAGTACGGGTTAGGGTTACGTTTAGAGTTGGGGTTAGGGTTAGTGTTAGGTTTAGTGTTAGGGTTAGGGTTAGAGTACCGGTTAGGGATAGTGTTAGGGTTAGGGTTAGGGTACGGGATAGAGTTATGTTTAGGGTACGAGATAGGGTTAGCGTATGGGTTAAGTTTAGGGTTAGGGTTAGGTTTAGGTTATTGGTTAGGTTTAGGGTACAGGTTAGGGTTAGGTTTAGGTGAGGGTTAGGGTTAGGTTTAGGGTACGGGTTAGGGTTCGGTTTAGGGTCAGGGTTAGCGTTAGGGATAGGGTTAGGGTACGGGTTAGTGTTAGGGTTGGGGTTAGGGTACAGGTAAGTTTTAGGGCTAGGGTTCGGGTCAGGGTTACGGTTAAGTTTAGGGTTAGGTTTATGGTTATGGTACGGGTTAGGGTTACAGTACGTGTTAGGGTTAGGGAGAGGGTTAGGTTTAGGTTTAGAGTACAGTTAAAGTTAGGGTTAGGGTTAGTGTTAGGGTTAGGGTTAGTGTTAGGGTAAGGGTTAGGGTTCGGGTTAGGGTTATGGTACGGGTTAGGGTTTGGGTTTGGGTTAGGGTTAGCGTACGGGGTACGGATCGGGTAAGGGTTAGGCTTAGGGTTAGGATACGGGTTAGCGTTAGGGTATGGGTTAGGGTTAGGGTCATTGTTAGTGTTAGGGTACGAGTTAGGGTTAGGGTTTGTTACGGTTAAGAGTTATGGTTGGGTTTAGGGTTAGGGTTAAATTTAGAGTGCGGGTTAGGGTTAGGGTTAGAGTACGGGTTTGGGGTAGTGTTAGGGTACGGGTTAGTTTTACCGTTTGTGTACGGTTTAGGGTAAGGGTTAGGGTTAGGATTAGGGTTAGGGGTTAGGGTTAGAGTTAGTGTTAGGCTATGGGATAGGGTTAGAATATGGGTTAGGATTAGGTTAGGGTACGGGATAGGGTTAGTGTACGGGTTAAGTTTACGGTTAGGGTTAGGTTTAGGTTATGGGTTAGAGTTAGGCTACGGGTGAGGGTTAGGTTTACGTGCGGCTTAGGGTTAGGGTACGGGTTAGGGTTAGGTTTAGGGTCAGGTTTAGGTTTAGGCTACGTGTTAGGGTTAGGGTTTGGGTACGGGTTAGGGTTACGTTTAGGGTTAGGGTACGGGTTAGGTTTAGGTTTAGGGTTAGGGTAAGTGTTAATGTTAGGGTAAGGGATAGGTTTAGAGTACGGGTTAGGGTTAGGTTTAGGGTTAGGGTTAGGGTTAGAGTACGGGTTAGGTTAGTGTTTGGGTTATGGTTAGTTTTAGAGTTAGGGTTAGGGTTACAGTACGGGAAGGGTTAGGTTTAGGGTTAGGGTTAAGTTAGAGTACCAGTTAGGGTTAGTGTTAGGGTTAGGGTTAGGGTACATTTAGGATTATGGTTAGGGTTAGGGTTGAGGTTAGGATTACGGTACGGGTTAGGGTTAAGGTTACGGTACGGGATAGGTTTAGTGTACGTGTTAGTCTAGGGTTAGGGTTAGTTTCAGTGTGCAGGTTAGGGTTAGGGTTCGGGTACGTGTTAGGGTTACGGTTTGGGTACGGGTTAGAGTTACGTTTAGGGTTAGGGTACAGGCTAGGTTTAGGGTTAGGGTAAAGGTTAGTGTTAGGTTACGGGTTAGGGTTAGGGTACGGGTTACGGTTAGGTTTAGGTGCGCGTTAGGCTTAGGGTACGGGTTAGGGTTAGGTTTAGGGTCAGGGTTAGGTTTAGGGATAGGGTTATGATACGGGTTAGGGTTAGGGTTGTGGTTATGGTACGGGTTAGTTTTAGGGTTAGGGTACGGGTTAGGGTTACAGTTAGGGTTAGGGTTCGGGTTAGAGTTCGGTGTAGGATTAGTGTTAGGGTTAGGTTTAGGGTTAGGGTACGGGTTAGGATTAGAGTTAGGTTTAGGGTTAGATTACGGGGTCGGTTTAGGGTTAGGGTTAGAGTACGGATTGGGTTAGGGTTAGGGTTAGGGTTAGGGTACGGGTTAGGGTTAGGGTATGGGTTACGTTTAGGGTCATTGTTAGTGTTAGGGTACGAGTTAGGGTTCGGGTTAGGTACGGTTAAGGGTTATGGTTGGGGTTAGGGTTAGGGTTAAGTTTAGGGTGCGGTTTAGGGTTAGTGTTAGGGTTAGCGTTAGGGTACGGGTTAGGGTTAGGTTTAGGGTCAGGGTTAGGGTTAGGGAACGAGTTAGGTTAGGGTTAGGTTTAGGGTACGGGTTAGGGTTACGGTTAGGGTTAGGGTTCGGGTTAGAGTTCGGGGTAGGGTTAGTGTTAGGGTTAGGTTTAGGGTTAGGGTACGGGTTAGGGTTAGAGATAGGGTTAGGGTTAGAGTACGGGGTAGGTTTAGGGTTAGGGTTAGAGTACGGATTGGGTTAGGGTTAGGGTTAGTGTTAGGGTATGGGTTAGGGTTAGGGAATGGGTTAGGGTTAGGGTAATTTTTAATGTTAGGGTATGAGTTAGGGTTCGGGTTAGGTACGGTTAAGGGTTATGGTTGGGTTTAGGGTTAGGGTTAAGTTTAGGGTGCGGTTTAGGGTTAGGGTTAGGGTTAGGTTTAGAGTACGGGTTTGGGTTAGTGTTAGGGTACAGGTTATTTTTACCGTTTGGGTACGGGTTAGGGTAAGGTTTAGGGTTAGGGTTAGGATTAGGGGTTAGGGTTAGAGTAAGTTTTAGGCTACGGGATAGGGTTGGAGTATGGGTTAGGGTTAGGTTTAGGGTTAGGGTTAGGTTTAAGGTTATAGTACGGGTTAGCGTTAGAGTTAGGGTTAGGTTTAGGGTTAGAGTACCGGTTAGGGATAGTGTTAGGGTTAGGGTTAGTGTTAGGGTACGGGTTAGGGTTAGAGTACGGGTTAGGGTTACGTTTAGAGTTAGGGTTAGTGTTAGAGTACGTGTTACGGTTAGTGTTTGGTTTATGGTTAGGGTTAGGGTTAGAGTACGGATAGGTTTAAGGTTAGTTTAGGGTTCGGGTACGGGTTAGGGATAGGTTTGGGTTTAGGGTACGGGTTAATTTTAGGTTTAGGGTACTGGTCAGGGTTACGGTTAAGTTTAGGGATAGGTTTAGGGTATGGGTTAGGGTTAGTGTACGGGTAATGGTTATGGTTAGTGTTAAAGTTAGGTTTAGGTTTAGGGTGCTGTTTAGGGTTAGTGTTAGGTTACGATATAGGGTTGGGTAAGGGTTTGGTCAAGGGTTAGGGTTAGGTTTAAGTACAGGTTAGGGTTAGGGTTAGGATTAGGGTTAGCGTTAGGGTATGGGTTAGGCTTAGGGTACAGGTTAGGATTAGGGTTAGGTTACGGGTTAGGGTTAGGTTTAGGGTACAGGTTAGGGTTAGGTTTGGGTTAGGGTATGGGTTAGGGTTAGGGTACGGGTTAGGGTTAGTGTTAGGGTTATGGTACGGGTTAGGGTTAGGGTTAGGGTTAGTGTACGGGTTAGGGTTAGGGTACGGTTTAGGTCTAGGGTTAGGGTTAGGTTTAGGATGCGGGTTAGGTTTAGGGTTAGGGTATGGGATTAGGTTTAGGGTTAGGGTCAGGTTTAGGTTTAGGTTAAGGTTACGGTTAGGGTTAGGGTACGAGTTCGGGTTACGGTACGAGTTAGGGTTAGGGTTAGGGTTCGATTTAGGGTTAGGGTTATAGTAGGAGGTTAGGTTTAGTGTTAAGGTTATGTTTAGGGTTAGAGTACGTGTTAGGTTTAGTGTTAGGGTTATGGTTAGTGTTAGGGTTAGTGTTGGGGTTAGGGTACGGGTTAGATTTAGTGTTAGGGTACGGGTCATGTTTACGCTTAAGGTTAGGGTTAGGGTTAGGATTATGGTACGGGTTAGGGTTACAGTACGGGTTAGGGTTAGGTTGAGGTTTAGGGTTAGGGTTAGAGTACGGTTAGGGTTATGGTTAGGGTTAGGGTTAGAGTACGTTTTAGGGTTAGTGTTAGGGTTAGGGTTAGGATACGGGTTAGGGTTAGAGTTAGGGTTAGGGTTAGAGTACGGTGTAGTGTTAGTGTTAGTGTTAGGGTTAGGGTTAATGTACGGGTTTGGCTTAGGGTTAGGTTTAGGGTTAGGTTATGGGTTAGGGTTAGGTTTAGCGTATGGGATAGGGTTAGGTTTAGGTGTGGGTTAGGGTTAGGTTTAGGGTTAGGGTACGGGTTAGGGTTAGAATACGGGTTAGGGTTAGTGTTAGGGTTAGGGTTAGGTTAGAGTACGGGTTAGGGTTAGTGTTAGGGTTAGGGTTAGGGTTAGCGTTAGGGTAAGTTTAGGGTTAGGATTAGGGTTAGTGTACATGTTAGGGTTAGGATTTGGGTTAGGGTTAGTGTTAGGGTTACGGTACGGTTTAGGGTTAAGGTTACTGTATGGGATAGTTTTAGTGTACATGTTAGGTCTAGGGTTAGGGTTAGGTTTAGTGTGCGGGTTAGGGTTAGGGTTAGGGTACGTGTTAGGTTTAGGGTTTGGGTACGGGTTAGGGTTACGTTTAGGGTTAGGGTATGGGTTTGGTTTAGGGTTAGGGTAAGGGTTAGTGTTAGGGTACGGGTTAGGGTTAGGGTTAAGTTTAGGGTACGTTTAGGGTTAGGGTTAGGGTTAGGGTTCGGGTTAGGGTTAGTCTACGGGTTAGGGTTAGGGTTAGGGTTATGGTACGGGTTAGGGTTAAGTTAATGGTACAGGATAGGTTTAGTGTACGTGTTAGTTCTAGGGTTAGGGTTAGTTTTAGTGTGCGGGTTAGGGTTAGGGTTAGGGTACGTGTTAGGGTTAGTGTTTGGGTACGGTTTAGGGTTACGTTTAGGGTTAGGGTACGGGTTTTGGATAGTGTTAGGGTTAGGGTTAGTGTTAGGGTACGGGTTAGGGTTAGAGTACGGTTTAGGGTTACGTTTAGGTTTAGGGTTAGGTTAGAGTACAAGTTAGGGTTAGTGTTAGGTTTAGGGTTAGGGTTAGGGTTAGGGTTAGGGTACGGGGTAGGGTTAGTGTTAGGGTTAGGGTTAGTGTTAATGTACGGGTTAGGTTTAGGGTTAGGTTTAGGGTTAGGTTATGGTTTAGGGTTAGGTTTAGGGTACGCGATAGGGTTAGCGTACGGGTTATGTTTAGGGTTAGGGTTAGGTTTAGGTTACGGGTTAGGGTTAGGGTATGGGTTAGGCGTAGGTGTAGGGTATGAGTTAGGTTTAGGGTTAGGGTTAGGGCTAGGTTTATGGTATGGGTTAGGGTACAAGTTAGGGTTAGGGTTGAGGTATGGGTAAGGGTACGTTTTAGGGTTAGGGTACGGTTTAGGGTTAGGTTTAGGGTACGCGATAGGGTTAGCGTACGGGTTATGTTTAGGGTTAGGGTTAGGTTTAGGTTACGGGTTAGGGTTAGGGTATGGGTTAGGCGTAGGTGTAGGGTATGAGTTAGGTTTAGGGTTAGGGTTAGGGCTAGGTTTATGGTATGGGTTAGGGTACAAGTTAGGGTTAGGGTTGAGGTATGGGTAAGGGTACGTTTTAGGGTTAGGGTACGTCTTAGGGTACGGGTTTGGCTTAATGTGAGGGTACGGGTTAGGTTTAGCGTTTGGGTACGGTTTAGGGTAAGGGTGAGGGTTAGGGTTAGGGTTAGGGTTAGGGTTAGGCTATGGGTTAGGGTCAGAATACAGGTTAGGTTAGGGTTAGGGTTAGTGTACGGGTTAGGGTTCGGGTTAGATTTAGTGTTAGGGTTAAGATACGGGTTAGGGTTAGGGTTCAGGATAGGGTTAGGGTATGGTTTAGGTCTAGGGTTAGGGTTAGCTTTACGGTGCGGTTTAGAGTTAGTCCCTGGGTTAGGGTTAGGGTACGGGTTAGGGTTATGGTTAGTGTACGGATAGGATTAGGGTTAGGGTTAGGGTTAGGGTTAGGGTACGGGTTAGGTTTAGGTTTAGGTTTAGGGTACGGGATAGGTTTAGCGTACGGGTTAAGTTGAGGGTTAGGGTTAAGTTTAGGTTACGGATTAGGGTTAGGGTACGAGTTAGGGTTAGGTTTAGAGTGCAGGTTACGGTTAGGGTTAGGGTAAGGGTTAGGGTTAGGTTTAGGGTCAGGTTTAGGGTTAGGGATAGGGTTATGGTACGAGTTAGTGTTATGGTTGGCGTTAGGGTACGGGATAGGTTTAGGGTTAGTGTACGGGTTAGGGTTATGTTTAAAGTTAGGTTTAGGGTTAGGGTTAGGGTTAGGGTTAAGTACGGGTTAGCGTTAGGGTTAGGGTTAGCGTTAGGGTTAGTGTACGGGTTAGTGTTAGGGTTAGGGTACGGGTTAGGGTTATGTTTAGGGTTCGGGTTAGGGTTAGTTTACGGCTTAGTGTTAGGGTTGGGGTTAGGGTTAGTGTAAGGGTTACAGTACGGGTTAGGGTTAACTTTAGGGTACAGGATAGGGTTAGTGTACGTGTTAGGTCTAAGGTTAGGGTTAGGTTTCGGGTGCGGGTTAGGTTTAGGTTTAGGGTTAGGGTACATGTTAGGGTTAGGGTTTTGGTACGGGTTAGGTTTAAGTTTAGGTTTGGGGTACTGTTTAGGTTTAGGATTAGGTTTAGGGTTAGGGTCAGTGTAAGGGTTAGGTTTAGGGTTCGGGTTAGGTTTAGGTTTAGGCTTAGGTTGAGGGTGCGGGTTAGGTTTAGGTTTAGGGTTAGTGCTAGGGTATGGGTAAGGGTTACTGTTAGGTTTTGGGTACGGGTTAGGGTTAGGGTTAGGGTTAGGTCAAGAGTTAGGTTTAGGTTTAGGGTATGGGTTAGGGTTAGTGTTAGGTTTAGGTTTAGTGTTAGGGTATGGGTTAGGCTTAGGGTACGGGTTAGGGTGAGGGTTAGGGTCAGGGTTAGGGTTAGTGTTAGGGTACGAGTTAGGGTTAGGGTTAGGTTTAGGGTACGGGTTAGGGTACGGGTTAGGGTTAGGGTACGGTTTAGGTTTAGTGTACGGGTTAGGTTTAGGGTTAGGGTCAGGGTTAGGGTTAGGGTTAGTGTACGAGTTAGGGTTAGGGTTAGGTTACGGGTTAGGTTTAGGGTTATGGTACGGGTTAGAGTTCCAGTACGGGTTATGGTTAGGGTGAGGTTTAGGTTTAGGGTTAGAGTACGGTTAGGGTTAGGGTGATGGTTAGAGTACGGGTTAGGGTTAGTGTTAGGGTTAGGGTTTGGGTTAGGGTTAGGGTTGGTTTAGAGTACGGGGTAGGGTTAATTTTAGGGTTCGGGTTAGGGTAATGTACGGGTTAGGCTTAGGGTTAGGTTTAGGGTTAGGGTACGGGTTAGGGTTAGGTTTAGTGTACGGGATAAGGTTAGGGTTAGTGTTAGTGTACGGTTTACGTTTAGGTTTAGGGTCAGGGTTAGGGTTAGTGTTAGTGTTAGGGTACGGGTTAGGTTTATGGTTGGGGTTAGGGTACCGGTTAGTTTTACGGTTAGGGTATGGGTTATGGTTAGTTTTAGGGTGCGGTTTAGGGTTAGGGTTAAGTTTAGTGTAAGGTTTAGGGTTAGGTTTAGGGTCAGGTTTAGGGTTAGGGTTAGTTTTAGGGTACAGGTTAGGGTTCGGGTTGGGTTTAGGGTACGGGTTAGTTTTAGTGTTAGGTTATGGTTTAGGGTTATTGTTAAGGTTAGGGTTAAGGTTAGGGTATGGGTTAGGGTTAGGTTAAGGTTAAGGGTTATGGTTTGTGTTAGGGTTCGGGTTAAGTTTATGGTGCGGGTTAGGGTTAGGTTTAGGTTAGAGTTACGTTTGGGTTAGTGTTAGGGTACGGGATAGGTTTACCGTTTGGGTACGGGTTAGGGTAAAGGTTAGAGTTAGTGTTAGGGTTAGGGGTTAGGGTTAGAGTTAGGGTTAGGCTACGGGTAGGGTTAGTGTATGGGTTAGGGTTAGGGTTAGGGTTCAGGTTAGGATTAGTGTGCGGGTTAGGATTAGGGTTAGGGTTAGGGTTAGGATACGTGTTAGGGTTAGGTGTTGGGTATGGGTTGGGGTTATGTTTAGGGTTAGGGTATGGGTTAGGTTTAGGGTTAGGTAAGGGTTAGTGTTAGGGTACGGGTTAGGGTTAGAGTACGGGTTAGGGTTAGTTTTAGGGTTAGGGTTAGGGTTAGAGTACGGGTTAGGTTTAGTGTCAGGGTTAGGGTTAGGTTAGTGTACGGATAGGGTTAGGGTTAGGATTAGGGTTAGAGTCCGGGTTAGAGTTAGGTTTAGGGTCAGGTTTAGGGTTAGGGATAGGGTTACGGTACGAGTTAGTGTTACGGTTGGTGTTAGGGTACGGGTTAGTTTTAGGGGTAGTGTATGGGTTAGAGTTATGTTTAAAGTTAGGTTTAGGGTTAGGGTTAGGGTTAGGGTTAGGGTTAAGTACGGGTTAGCGTTAGGGTTAGGTTTAGGTTTAGGGTTAGGGTTAGGGTTAGGGTACGGGTTATGGTTAGGGTTAGTGTTTCAGTTAGGGTTAGTGTACGGGTTAGGGTTAGGGTTAGGGTTAGTGTTAGTGTTAGGGTTACGGTACGGGTTAGGTTTAAGGTAGGGTACAGGATAGGGTTAGTGTACGTGTTAGGTCTAGGTTTAGGGTTAGGTTTAGTGTGCGGGTTAGGTTTAGGGTTAGGGTTATTTTACGGTATTGGGTTAAGTTTAGGGTCAGTGTAAGGGTTAGGTTTAGAGTTAGGGTTAGGGTTAGGGTTAGGCTTAGGTTTAGGGTGCGTGTTAGGGTTAGGTTTAGTGTTAGCGCTAGGGTATGGGTTAGGGTTACTGTTAGGGTTTGGGTACGGGTTAGGGTTAGGGTTAGGGTACGGGATAGGGTTGGGTATGGGTAAGGTCAAGGGTTAGGTTTAGGTTTAGGGTACGGGTTAGGGTCAGGGTTAGGGTTAGGGTTAGGGTACGAGTTAGGGTTAGGGTTAGGTTTAGGGTATGGGTTACGGTTAGTGTTAGGTTTAGTGTTAGGGTACGGTTTAGGTTTAGGGTACAGGTTAGGGTTAGGGTTAGGGTTAGGGTTAGGGTTAGTGTACAAGTTAGGGTTAGGGTTAGGGTACGGGTTAGGTTTAGGGTTATGGTACGGGTTAGGGTTACAGTCAGGTTATTGTTAGTGTGAGGGTTATGGTTAGGGTTAGAGTACGGGTTAGGGTTCGTGTTAGGGTTAGGGTTAGGTTTAGTGTACGGATAGTGTTAGGGTTAGTGTTACGGTTAGGGTACGGGTTAGGGTTAGGTTTAAGGTCATGTTTAGGGTTAGGGATAGGGTTACGGTACGAGTTAGTGTTATGGTTGGCGTTAGGGTACGGGTTAGTTTTAGGGTTAGTGTACGGGTTAGGGTTACGGCTAAAGTTAGGTTTAGGTTTAGGGTTAGGGTTAGGGTTAAGTACGGGTTAGCGTTAGTGTTAGGGTTAGGGTTAGGGTTAGGGTAAGTGTTAGGGTTAGGTTACAGGTTAGGGTTAGGGTTAGGGTTAGTGTTAGTGTAATGTTACGGTACGGGTTAGGTTTCAGGTTAGGGTACAGGATACGGTTAGTGTACGTGATAAGTTTAGTTTTAGGTTTAGGTTTAGGTTTAGGTTTAGGTTTAGGTTACGGGTTAGGGTTAGGGTACGGGTTAGGGTTAGGTTTAGGTGCGGGTTAGAATTAGGGTACGGCGTAGGGTTAGGTTTAGGGTCAGGGTCAGGTTTAGGGATAGGTTTATGGTACGGGTTAGGGTTAGGGTAGGGGTTACGGTACGGGTATTTTTAGGGTTAGGGTACGGGTTAGGGTTACGGTTAAGGTTAGGGTTAGTGTTAGGTTATGGGTTAGGGTTAGGGTATGGGTAAGGGTTATGTTTAGGCTTACGGTTAGGTTTAGGTTTAGGGTGCGGGTTAGGCTTAGGTTTAGGGTTAGGGATAGCGCTAGCGTATGAGTTAGGGTTACTCTTAGGGTTTGGGTACGGGTTAGGGTTAGGGTACGGGATAGGTTTGGGTACGGTTTAGGCAAGGGTTAGGGTTAGGTTGAGGGTACGGGATAGGGTTAGGGTTAGGTTTAGGGTTAGGTTTAGGGTATAGGTTAGGTTTAGGGTACGGGTTCGGTTAGGGTTGGTGTCAGGGTTAGGGTTAGGGTTAGGGTACGAGTTAGGGTTAGGGTTAGAGTACGGGGTAGGGTTAGTGTTAGGGTTAGGGTTAGGGTTAATGTACAGGTTAGGCTTAGGGTTAGGTTTAGGGTTAGGTTTAGGGTTATTTTACGGTTTTGGGTTAGGTTTAGGGTACGGGATAGGGTTAGAGTACGGGTTAAGTTTAGGATTAGGTTTAGGTTTAAGTTACGGGTTAGGGTTAGTTTTAGGTGTGGGTTAGGGTTAGGGTTAGGTTTACGTTACTGGTTAGGGTTAGGGTTGGGGTTAGGGTACGGATTAATTTTAGGGTTAGGGTACGGGTCTGGGTTACGGTTAAGTTTAGGGTTATGTTTAGGGTGTGGGTTAGGGTTAGGGTACGGGTAAGTTTTATGGTTAGTGTTAGGGTTAGGTTTAGGTTTAGGTTTAGGGTGCGGGTTAGGGTTAGGGTTAGCGTTAGCGCTAGGTTATGGTTTAGGGTTACTCTTAGTGTTTGGGTACGGGTTAGGGTTAGGTTTAGGTTCAGGTTTAGGGTTAGGGTTAGGGTTAGGGTACGGGTTAGGGTTAGTTTTAGGGTATGGGTTAGCGTTAGGGTTAGGGTTAGGGTATGGGGTAGGTTTAGGGTACGGGTTAGGGTTAGGCTCAGGGTTAGGTTTAGGGTTAGGGTACTAATTAGGGTTAGGGTACTGGTTAGAGTTAGTGTTTGGTACGGGGTAGGTTTACAGTATGGGTTAGGGTTAGGGTGAGTTTTAGGGTTAGGGTTAGAATACGTTTAGGGTTAGGGTTAGGGTTAGGGTTAGAGTACAGGTTAAGCTTAGTGTTTTAGGGTTAGGGCTAGGGTTAGGGTTAGTGTTAGGGTACGGGTTAGGGTTAGGATTAGAGTACGGGGTAGGGTTAGTGTTAGGGTTAGGTTAGTGTTAGGGTTAGGGTACGGGTTATGGTTAGGGTTAGGGTTAGTGTTAGAGTACGGGGTAAGGTTACTGTTAGGGTTAGGGTTAGTGTTAGAGTACGGGTTTGGGTTAGTGTTAGGGTACAAGTTAGGTTTACCGTTTGGGTACGGGTAGGGTAAGTGTAAGGGTTAGGGTTAGGGTACGTGTTAGGGTTAGGGTTTGGGGACGGGTTAGGGTTACATTTAGGGTTAGGGTACGGGTTAGGTTTAGGGTTAGGGTAAATGTTAGTGTTAGGGTACGGGATGGGGTTAGAGTATGGTTTAGGTTTAGGTTCAGGGTTAACGTTAGGGTACGGGTTAGGGTTAGTGTTAGAGTTAGGGTTAGGGTTAGAGTACGGGTTAATTTTAAGGTTAGGGTTAGGTTTAGGTGATGGGATAGTGTTAGGGTATGAGTTAGGGTTAGTTTTAGGTGCGGGTTAGGATTAGGGTACGGGTTATGGTCAGTTTTATGTGAGGGTTAGGGTTAGGGTTAGGATTAGGGTACAGGTTAGGGTTAGGTTTAGGGTCAGGGTCAGGGTTAGGGTTAGGGTTAGGGTATGGGTTAGGTTTAGGGTACGGGTTAGGGTTAGGGTTAGGGTCAGGGTTAGGTTTAGGGTTAGGGTACTAATTAGGGTTAGGGTTAGGGTACTGGTTAGAGTTAGGTTTTGGTACGGGGTAGGTTTACAGTATGGGTTAGGGTTAGGGTGAGGTTTAGGGTGAGGGTTAGAATATGGTTAGGGTTAGGGTTAGGGTTAGAGTACAGTTTAGGGTTAGTGTTTTTAGGGTTAGGGTTAGGGTTAGGGTTAGTGTTATGGTACGGGTTAGGGTTAGGGTTAGAGTATGGGGTAGGGTTAGTGTTAGTGTTAGGGTTAGGGTTAGGGTTAGGGTATGGGTTATGGTTAGGGTTAGGGTTAGTGTTAGAGTACGTGGTAGGGTTAGTGTTAGGGTTAGTGTTAGTGTTGGAGTACGGGTTTGGGTTAGTGTTAGGGTACAAGTTAGGTTTACCGTTTGGGTACGGGTTAGGGTAAGGGTTAGGTTTAGGGTTACGGTACGTGTTAGGGTTAGGGTTTGGGGACGGGTTAGGGTTACATTTAGGGTTAGGGTACGGGTTAGGTTTAGGGTTAGGGTAAATGTTAGTTTTAGGGTACGGGATAGGGTTAGATTACGGGTTAGGTTTAGGTTTAGGGTTAGCGTTAGAGTTCGCGTTAGGGTTAGTGTTAGAGTTAGGGTTAGGGTTAGTGTACTGATAGGGTATGGGTTAGGGTTACGGTTAGGGTACAGGTTAGGGTTAGGTTTAGGGTACGGGATAGGGTTAGTGTACGGGTTAAGTTTAGGGTTAGGGTTAGGTTTAGGTGATGGGTTAGTGTTAGGGTACGGGTTAGGGTTAGGTTTAGGTGCGGGTTAGGGTTAGGGTACGGTTTATGGTCAGTTTTAGGTGAGGGTTAGGGTTAGGGTTAGGATTAGGCTACAGGTTAGGGTTAGGTTTAGAGTCCGGGTTAGGGTGTGGGTTAGGGTTAGGGTACGAATTAGGTTTAGGGTTAGGGGACGGGTTAGGGTTAGGTTTATGGTACAGGTTAGGGTTACAGTATGGGATAGGTTTAGGGTGAGTGTTAGGGTTAGGGTTTGAGTACGGTTAGGGTTAGGTTTAGGGTTACAGTACGGGTTAGCGTTAGTGTTAGTGTTAGGGTTAGGGTTAGGTTTAGGGTTAGAGTACGGGTTAGGGTTAGGGTTAGTGTTAGAGTACGGGATAGGGTTAGTGTTAGGGTTAGGGTTAGGGTTAATGTACGGGTTAGGCTTAGGGTTAGGTTTAGGGTTAGGATACGGGTTAGGTTTAGGTTTAGGGTATGGGATAGGGTTTGCGTACAGGTTAAGTTTAGGGTTAGGGTTAGGTTTAGGTTACTGGTTAGGGTTAGGGTTTGGTTTAGGGTTAGGTTTAGGGTGCGGGTTAGGGTTAGGGTTAGGGTTAGAGTACGGGATGGGATAGTGTTAGGGTACGGGTTAGGTTTACCGTTTGGGTACGGGTTAGGGTAAGGTTTAGGGTTAGGTTTAGGGTTAGGGATTAGCATTAGAGTTAGGGTTAGGCTACGGGTAGGGTAAGGGTACGGGTTAGGGTTCGGGTTAGGGTTAGTGTACGGGTTAGGGTTAGGTTTAGGTTTAGGGATAGGCTTAGTGTTAGGGTTTCGGTACGGGTTAGGTTTAAGGTTCCAGTACGGGATAGGTTTAGTGTATGTGTTAGTTCGAGAGTTAGGATTAGGTTTAGTGTGCGGGTTAGGGTTAGGGTTAGGGTACGTGTTAGGGTTAGGGTTTGGGTACAGGTTAGGGTTACGTTTAGGGTTAGGGTACGTGTTAGGTTTAGGGTTAGGGTAAGGGTTAGTGTTAGGGTACGGATTAGGGTTAGAGTATGGTTTAGGGTTAGGTTTAGGGTAAGGGTTAGGGTTAGAGTACGGGTCAGGGTTAGTGTTAGGGTTAGGGTTATGGTTTGTGTACAGATAGGGTTAGTGTTAGTGTCAGGGTTAGGGTATGGGTTACGGTTAGGTTTAGGGTACGGGATAGGGATAGTGTACGGGTTAAATTTAGGGTTAGGGTTAGGTTTAGTTTACAGGTTAGTGTTAGGGTATGGGACACGTTTAAGTTTAGCTGCGTGTTAGGCTTAGGGTACGGGTTAGGGTTAGGTTTAGGGTCAGGGTTAGGGATAGGGATAGGGTTATGGTACAGGTTAGGGTTAGGGTTGGGGTTAGGGTATGGGTTAGTTTTAGGGTTGGGGCACGGGTTAGGGTTTTGGTTAAGGTTAGGGTTAGTGTTAGGTATGTGTTAGGGTTAGGGTACAGGTAAGGGTTATGGTTATGGTTAGGGTTAGGTTTAGGTTAAGGGTGCGGGTTAGGATTAGGTTTAGCGTTAGGGTTAGCGCTGGGGAATTGGTTAGGGTTATTAGGGTTTGGGTACGGGTTAGGGTTAGGGTTAGGGTACGATATAGGGTTGGGTACGGGTTAGGTCAAGGGTTAGGTTTAGGTTTAGGGTAAGGGTTAGGGTTAGGGTTAGGTTTAGGGTTAGGGTTAGGGTATGCGTTAGGGTTAGGGTTAGGTTTAGGGTACGGCTTAGGGTTAGGTTTAGGGTTCATGTATGCGTTAGGTTTAGGGTACGGGTTAGGGTTAGGGACAGGGTTATAGTTAGGCTATGAGTTAGGGTTAGGGTACTGGTTAGAGTTAGGTTTATGTTACTGGTTAGGGTTACAGTACAGGTTAGGTTTAGGGTGAGGGTTAGGGTTAGAGTAAGGGTTAGGGTTAGTGTTTGGGTTAGGGAAAGGTTTAGGGTTAGGTTTAGGGTATGGGTTAGGGTTAGGGTTAGGGTTAGGGTTAGGGTTAGATTACAGGGTAGGGTTAGTGTTAGGGTAGGGTTAGGGTTAATGTACGGGTTAGGCTTAGCGTTAGGTTTAGGGTTAGGTTACGGGTTAGGGTTAGGTTTAGGGTACGGGATAGGGTTAGCATACGGTATAAGTTTAGGGTAAGGGTTAGGTTTAGGTTACGAGTTAGGGTTAGGTTACGGGTTATGGTTAGGTTTAGGGTGCGGGTTAGGGTTAGGGTTAGGGTTAGAGTAAGGGTTAGGGTTAGTGTTAGGGTTAGGGTTAGGGTACGTGTTAGGGTTAGGGTTTGTGTTATGGTTAGAATACGGGGTAGGGTTAGGTTAGGGTTAGGGTTAGGGTTAGGGTTAGGGTTAGGGTTAGTGGACGGGTTAGGGTTAGAGTTAGGGTTAAGGTTAGAGTACGGGGTAGGGTTAGTGTTAGTGTTAGGGTTAATGTACGGGTTAGGCTTAGGGTTAGGTTTAGGTTTAGGTTACGGGTTAGGGTTAGGTTAAGTGTACGGGATAGGGTTAGCTTATGGGTTAAGTTTAGGTTTAGGGTTAGGCTTAGGTTACGGGTTAGGGTTAGGTTTAGGTGTGGGTTAGGGTTAGGGTTAGGGTATGGGTTAGGGTTAGGGTGGGGTTAGGGTTAGGGTTAGGGTTACAGTACGGTTACGGTTAGGGTGAGGGTTAGTGTTAAGGTTAGAGTACGGTTAGGGTTAGGGTTAGGGTTAGGGTACGGGTTAGGGTTAGGTTTAGGGTACAGGATAGCGTTAGCGTATGGGTGACATTTAGGGTTAGGGTTAGGTTTAGGTTACGGTTTAGGGTTAGGGTACGGGTTAGGGTTAGGTTTAGGTGAGTGTTAGGGTTAGGGTTTGGGTTAGGGTACGGGTTAGGGTTAGGTTTAGGTTCAGGGTTAGTGTTATGGATAGGGTTAGTGTACGGGTTAGGGTTAGGGTTGGGGTTAGGGTACGGGTTAGATTTAGGGTTAGGGTATGGGTCATGTTTACGCTTAAGGTTAGGGTTAGGGTTAGGATTATGGTACGGGTTAGGGTTACAGTACGGGTTAGTGTTAGGTTGAGGTTTAGGGTTAGGGTTAGAGTACGGTTAGGGTTAGGGTTAGGGTTAGAGTACGGTTTAGAGTTAGTGTTGTTAGGGTTAGGATACGGGTTAGGGTTAGAGTTAGGGTTAGGGTTAGAGTACGGTGTAGGTTTAGTGTTAGTGTTAGGGTTAAGGTTAATGTACGGGTTAGGCTTAGGGTTAGGTTTAGGGTTAGGTTACGGGTTAGGGTTAGGTTTAGGGTACGGGATAGGGTTAGCGTACGGGTTAATTTAGGGTTAGGCTTAGGTTTAGGTTACGGGTTAGGGTTAGGTTTAGGTGTGGGTTAGGGTTAGGGTTAGGGTTAGGGTACGGGTTAGGGTTGGGGTTTAGGGTACGGGTTAATTTTAGGGTTAGGGTACGGTAAGGTTTATGGTTAGGGATAGGGTTAGGTTTAGGTTTATGGTGCGGGTTAGCGTCAGGATTAGGGTTAGGGTTAGGGTACGAGTTAGGGTTAGGGTTAGGTTTAGGGTATGGGTTAGTGTTACGGTTAGGGGTTAGGGTAAGTGTTAGGGTTAGTGTACGAGTTAGGGTTAGGGTATGGGTTAGGGTGAGGGTTATGGTATGGATTAGGTTTAGGGTTAGGGTTCGGATTAGGGTTAGGGTTATGGTAGGTGTTAGCATATAGGTTAGGGTTAGGGTTAGGTTACAGGTTAGGTTACGGGTTAGGGTTAGGGTTTGGGTTAGTGTTAGAGTATGGGGTAGGGTTATTGTTAGGGTTAGAGTTAGGGTTAGGGTTAGGGTACGGGTACGGGTTAGGGTTAGGGTTAGTGTACGGGATAGGGTTAGGATTAGGGTTAGTGTTAGTGTTAGGGTTAGGGTACGGTTTAGGTTTAGGGTAAGGGTTAGTGTTAGGGTACGGGTTAGAGTTAGTGTACGTGTTAGGTCTAGGGTTAGGGACAGGTTAGCATTAGGGTTAGGGTACGGGATAGGTTTAGGGTACGGGTTAGGTCTAGGTTTAGGTTTTGGTTTAGGGTGTGGGTTAGGGTTAGGCATCGAGTTAGGTTTAGGGTTAGGGTTAGTGTTAGGGTACGGGTTAGGGTTAGGGTACGGGTTAGGTCTAGGGTTAGGGTTAGATTTAGATGCGGGTTAGGGTCAGTGTTAGGGTACGGGATTAGGTTTAGGGTTATGGTCAGGGTTAGTGTTATGTTTAGGGTTAAGGTTAAGGTACGGGTTCGGGTTATGGTACGAGTTAGGTTTAGGGATAGGGTTAGGTTTAGGGTTAAGGTTATAGTAGGGGGTTATAGTTAGTGTTAGGGTTAATTTTAGGGTTAGAGTACGGTTTAGGTTTAGTGTTAGGATTATGGTTAGTGTTAGTGTTAGGGATAGGGTTAGAGTACGGTTTAGGGTTAGGTTTAGGGTTAGGGTTCAGTTAGAGTACGGGTTAGAGTTAGGGTAAGGGTTAGGTTTAGGGTTAGGTTAGGGTTATTGTTAGGGTTACGGTACGGGTTAGGGTTAAGGTTACGGTGAGGATAGGTTTAGTGTACGTGTTAGGTCTAGGGTTGGGTTAGGGTATGTGTTAGGTTTAGGGTTTGGGTTCTGGTTAGGGTTACATTTAGGGTTAGGGTACGGGTTAGGTTTAGGGTTAGGGTAAGGGTAGTGTTAGGGTACGGGTTAGGGTTAGAGTATGGGTTAGGGTTAGGTTTAGGGTTAGTGTTAGGGTTAGAGTATGGGTTAGGGTTAGTGTTAGGTTTTGGGTTACGGTTAGTGTACGGATAGGGTTAGGGTTAGGTTTAGGGTTAGGGTACAGGTTAGGGTTAGGTTTAGGGTGCGGGATAGGGTTAGTGTACAGGATAAGTTTAGGGTTAGGTTTAGGTTTAGGTTACGGGTTATGATTAGGGTACGGGTTAGGGTTAGGTTTAGGTGCGGGTTAGGGTTAGGGTACGAGTTAGGGTTAGGTTTAGGGTCAGGGTTAGGATTAGGGATAGGGTTATGGTACGGGTTAGGGTTAGGTTTGGGGTTACAGTACGGGTTAGTTTTAGGGTTAGGGTACGGGTTAGGATTATGGTTAAGGTTAGGGTTAGTGTTAGGTTATGGGTTAGGGTTAGGGTACGGGTAAGGGTTATGGTTAGGGTGACGGTTAATTTTAGGTTTAGGGTGCGGGTTAAACTAGGGTTAGGGTTAGGGTTAGTGCTAGGTTATGGGTTAGGGTTACTCTTAGGGTTTGGGTACGGTTTAGGGTTAGGGTTAGGGTACGGGATAGAGTTGGGTACGGGTTAGGTCAAGGGTTAGGGTTAGGTTTAGGGTACCAGATATGGTTAGGGTTAGGTTTAGGGTTAGGGTTAGTTTATGGGTTAGGTTTACGGTACGGGTTAGGGTTTGGTTTAGGGTCAGGGTTAGGGTTAGGGTTAGGGTACGAGTTAGTGTTAGGGTTAGGTTTAGAGTACGGGTTAGTGTTAGGGTTAGGGTTAGGGTTAGAGTACAGGTTAGGGTTAGTGTTAGGGTTAGGTTTAGGGTTAGGGTACGGGTTAGGGTTACAGTTAGTGTTAGGATTAGAGTACGGGGTAGGGTTAGGGTTAGGGTTAGAGTATGGATAGGGTTAGGGTTAGGGTTAGGGTACCGGTTAGGTTTAGGGTACGGGTAGGTTTAGGATCAGTGTTAGGATTAGGATACGAGTTAGGGTTAGGGTTAAGGTATGGTTAAGTGTTATGGTTAGGTTTAGTGTTAGGGTTAAGTTTAGGGTGCGGTTTAGGGTTATGGTTAGTGTTAGGGTTAGGGTTAGAGTACGGGTTTGGTTTAGTGTTAGCGTACGGGTTAGGTTTACCCTTTGGGTATGGGTTAGGTTAAGGGTTTGGGTTAGGGTTAGGGTTAGGTGTTAGGGTTAGAGTCAGTGTTAGGCTATGGTATAGGGTTAGAGTTCGGGTTAGGGTTAGGTTTAGGGTTAGGGTTAGGTTTAGGGTTATAATATGGGTTAGGGTTAGACTTAGGTTTAGGTTTAGGGTTAGAGTACGGGTTAGCGATAGTGTTAGGGTTAGGTTTAGTGTTAGGGTACGGGTTAGGTTTAGAGTATGGGTTAGGGTTACGTTTAGGGTTAGGGTTAGGGTTAGAATACGGGTTAGGGTTAGTGTTAGGGTTATGGTTATGTTTAGGGTTAGGGTTAGAGTACGGATATGTTTAAGGTTCGGGTTAGGGTTACGGTACGGGTTAGGGTTAGGTTTAGGTTACGGGATAGGTTTAGCGTACGGGTTAAGTTTAGGTTTAGGGTTAGGTTTAGCTTACGGGTTAGGGTTAGGGTACGGTTAGGGTTAGGTTTAGGTGAGGGTTAGGGTTAGGGTTAGGGTACGGTTTAGGGTTAGGTTTATTGTCAAGGTTAGCGTTAGGTAGAAGGTTAGGGTACGGGTTAGGGTTAGGGTTGGGGTTAGTGTACGGGTTAGTTTTAGGGTTAGGGTACGGGTTAGGGTTCGATTAAGTTTAGGGTTAGGGTTAGGTTTATGGTACGGGTTAGGGTTACAGTACGGGTTAGGGTTAGGGTTAGAGTTAGGTTTAGGTGAGGTTTAGGGATAGGGTTAGAGTACGGTTAGTGTTAGGGTTAGGGTTAGGTTTAGGGTTAGGCTTAGAGTCCAGGTTAGGGTTAGTTTTAGGGTAAGGGTTAGGGTTACGGTTAGGGTTAGGGTACGGGTTAGAGTTAGGGTTTGGGTTAGGGTTAGCGTACGGGGTAGGTTTAGTGTTAGGGTTAGAGTTAGGGTTAGGGTTAGGGTACGGGTTAGTGTTAGAGTTAGGATTAGTGTTAGAGAATGGGGTAGGTTTAGTGTTAGTATTAGGGTTAGTGTTCATGACCGGGTTAGGCTTAGGGTTAGGTTTAGGGTTAGGTTACAGGTTAGGGTTAGGTTTAGGGTATGGGATAGATAGGGTTTGTGTTAGGTTTAGGGTTAGGGTAAGGTTATGGGTTAGGGATAGGTTTGGGGTTAGTTTATGAGTTAATTTTAGGATTAGGGTACGGGTCAGGGTTACGGTTAATTTTAGGGTTAGGGTTAGGGTATGGGTTAGGGTTAGGGTACGGGTTAGGGTTATGGTTAGTGTTAGGGTTAGGTTTAGGTTTAGGGTGCGGGTTAGGGTTAGGGTTAGGTTTAGGGTTAGCGCTATGATATGGGTTAGGGTTACTGTTAGGGTTTGGGTATGGGTTAGGGTTAGGGTTAGTTTACGGGATAGGGTTGGTTACGGGTTAGGTCAATGGTTAGTGTTAGGTTTAGGTACGGGTTAGGTTTAGGGTTAGGATTAGGGTTAGGGTTAGGGTATGGGTTAGGCTTAGGGTACGGGTTAGGGTTAGGTTCAGGGTTAGGGTTAGGGTTAGGGTTAGGGTACGGGTTAGGGCTAGGTTTAGGGTACGGCTTAGGGTTAGGTTTAGGGTTAGGGTATGGGTTAGGTTTAGGGTACGGGTTAGGGTTAGGGTTAGGGTCAGGGTTAGGGTTAGGGTTAGGCTTAGGGTTAGTGTTAGGGTATGGGTTAGGCTTAGAGTACGGTTTAGGTTTAGGGTTAGGGTACGGGTTAGGTTTAGGGTTATGGTATGGGTTAGGGTTACAGTGCGGGTTAGGTTTAGGGTGAGGTTTAGGGTATGGGTTAGGTTTAGGGTCCGGGTTAGGGTTAGGGTTAGGGTTAGTGCTAGGGTATGTGTTAGGGTTACTGTTAGGTTTTGCATACGGTTTAGGTTTAGTGTTAGGGTACAGGATAGGTTTGGGTATGGGTTAGGTTGAGGGTTAGGGTTACATTTAGGGTTCTGGTTAGGGTTAGGGTTAGGTTTAGGTTTAGAGTTAGGGTATGGGTTAGGCTTAGGGTATGGTTTATTGTTAGGGTTATGGTCAGGGTTAGGGTAGGTTTAGGGTACGAGTTAGGGTTAGGGTTAGGTTTAGGGTACGGGTTAAGGTTAGGGATAGGTTTAAATTACGGGTTAGGTTTAGGGTACAGGTTAGGGTTAGAGTTATGGTCATGGTTAGGGTTAGGGTTAGGGTACGAGTTAGTGTTAGAGTTAGGGTACGGGTTAGGCTTAGGGTTATGGTACGGGTTAGGTTTACAGTACTGGTTAGGGTTAGGGTTAGGGTTAGTGTTAGGGTTAGAGTACAGTTAGGGTTAGGGTTAGGGTTAGGGTTAGAGTACGGGTTAGGGTTAGTGTTAGGGTTAGGGTTAGGGTTAGGGTACGGGTTAGGTTTAGGGTTAGGTTTAGGGTTAGAGTACGGGATAGGATTAGTGTTAGGGTTAGGGTAGGGTTAGTGTACGGGTTAGTGTTAGGGTTAGGGTTAGAGTATGGGGTAGGTTTAGTGTTAGGTTTAGATTTGGGTTTAATGTACGGTTTAGGCTTAGGGTTAGGTTTAGGGTTAGGATATGGGTTAGGGTTAGGTTTCGGGTACGGGAAGGGTTAGCATACGGGTTAAGTTTAGGGTTATGGTTAGGATTAGGTCACGGGTTAGGGTTATGGTTCAGGTAAGGTTAGGTTTAGGTGCGGGTTAGGGTTAGGGTACGGGTTAGGGTTAGGTTTAGGGTCAGGGTTAGGATTAGGGATAGGGTTATGGTACGAGTTAGGGTTAGGGTTGGGGTTACGGTACGGGTTAGTTTTAGGGTTAGGGTACGGTTTAGCATTACGGTTAAGGTTACGGTTAGTGTTAGGTTATGGTTTAGGGTTAGGTTTATGGGTAAGGTTTATGGTTTGGGTTACAGTTACGTTTAGGTTTAGGGTGCGGGTTAGGCTTAGGGTTAGGGTTAAGGTTAGCGTTCGTGTATGGGTTAGGGTTACTCGTAGGGTTTGGGTACGGGTTAGGGTTAGGCTTAGGGTACGGGATAGGGTTGGGTACGGGTTAGGACCAGAGTTAGGGTTAGGTTTGGGCTACGGGATAGGGTTAGGTGTAGGTTTAGGTTTATGGTTAGGGTATGGGTTAGGCTATGGGTACGGGTTAGGTTTAGGTTTCGGGTCAGGGTTAGGGTTAGGGATAGGGTACAGGTTAGGGTTAAGTTTAGGGTACGGGTTAGGGTTACGGTTATGGTTAGGGTTAGGGTTAGAGTACGGGGTAGGGTTTGTTAGGGTTAGGTTTAGGTTTAAGGTACGGGTTTGGGTTAGAGTTAGGGTTAGGGTTAGAGTACGGGGTAGGGTTTGTGTACGGGTTAGGGTTAGGGTCAGTGTTAGGGTTAGGGTACGAGTTAGGGTTAGGTTTAGGGTACGGTTAAGGGTTATGGTTAGCGTTAGGGTTAAGGTTAAGTTTAGGGTGCGGTTTAGGGTTATGGTTAGGGTTAGGGTTAGGGTTAGGGTTAGGGTTAGAGTACGGGTTTGTGTTAGTGTTAAGGTACAGGTTAGGTTTACCCTTTGGGTACGGGTTAGGTAAGTGTTAGGGTTAGGTTTAGGGGTTAAGGTTAGAGTTAGTGTTAGGCTACGGGATAGATTTAGAGTACGGGTTAGGGTTAGGTTTAGGGTTAGGCTTAGGTTTAGGGTTATAGTACGGGTCTGGGTTAGAGATAGGTTTAGGTTTAGGGTTAGAGTACGGGTTAGGGATAGTGTTAGGGTTAGTGTTAGTGTTAGGGTAGGGGTTAGGGTTAGCGTATGGGTTAGGGTTACGTTTAGGTTTAGGGTTAGTGTTAGAGTACGGGTTAGGGTTAGTGTTATGGTTATGGTTAGGGTTAGGGTTAGAGTACGGATAGGGTTAGGGTTAGGGTTAGGGTTAGGGTAGGGGTTAGGGTTAGGTTTAGGGTACGGGATAGGGTTAGCGTAGGGGTTAAGTTTAGGGTTAGGGTCAGGTTTAGGTTACCGGTTAAGGTTAGGGTACGGGTAATTGTTAGGTTTAGGTGAGGGTTAGCGTTAGGGATAGGGTTAGGTTTTGGGTTAGGGTTAGGGTTGGGGTTAGGGTACGGGTTAGTTGTTTGGTTAGGGAACAGTTCAGGTTTACGATTAAGTTTACGGTTAGGGTTAGGGTTATGGTATGGGTTAGGGTTACAGTACGGTTAGGGTTAGAGTGAGGGTTAGTGTTACGGTTAGAGTACGGTTAGGGTTAGGGTTAGGGTTAGGGTTAGAGTACGGGTGAGGGTTAGTGTCAGAGTTAGGGTTAGGGTTAGGGTCAGGGTATGGTTTAGGGTTAGGGTTTGTGTTAGGGTTAGAGTACGGGGTAGGTTTAGTGTTAGGGTTAGGGTTAGGGTTAGGGTACGGGTTAGGGTTAGTGTTCGGGTTAGGGTTAGAGTACGGGGAAGGGTTAGTGTTAGTGTTAGGGTTAGGGTTAATGTACGGGTTAGGCTTAGGGTTAGGTTTAGGGTTAGGATATGGGTTAGGGTTAGGTTTAGGGTCATGGTTAGGGTTATGTTTAGGGTTAGGGTTAAGGTTAGGGTACGGTTTAGGGTTACTGAACGGGTTAGGGTTAGGTTTAGGTTTAGGGTTAGGGTTAGAATTAGGGTCAGGGTTAGGGTTAGGGTTAGGGTACTAGTTAGGGTTATGGTTAGGTTTAGGGTATGGTGTAGGGTTAGGGTTAGGGGTTAGGGTAAGTGTTAGTGTTAGGGTACGAGTTAGGGTTAGGGTATGGGTTAGGGTGAGGGGTAGGGTATGGGTTAGGTTTATGGTTAGGTGTACGATTAGGTTTAGGGTTATGGTACATGTTAGCGTACAGGTTTGGGTTAGGTTTAGGTTTCGGGTGAGGGTACGGGTTAGGGTTAGGGACCGGGTTAGGGTTAGAGTACGGGAAAGGGTTAGGATTAGGGATAGTGTTAGTGTTAGGGTTAGGGTACAGGTTAGATTTAGTGTTAGGGTACGGGATAGGTTGAGGGTACGGTTTAGGTCTAGGGTTAGATTAGGATTAGTGTGTGGGTTAGGGTTAGGCATCGGGTTAGGGTTAGTGTACGTGTTAGGGTTTTTGTACGGGTTAGGGTTAGTGTTAGGTTTATGGTACGGGTTAGGTTTAGGGTTAGAGTTAGGTTTAGGATGCGGGTTAGGGTTAGGGTTCGGGATTAGGGTTAGGGTTAGGGTCAGGGTTAGGGTTAGGTTTAGGGTTAGGTTTAGGGTACGGGTACGGGTTAGGGTTAGTGTTAGTGTACAGGATAGGTTTAGGATTAGGATTAGTGCTAGTGTTAGGGTTAGGGTACAGATTAGCGTTAGGTTTAGGTTATGGGATAGGTTTAGGGTATGGTTTAGGTCTAGGGTTAGGGTTAGGTTTAGGGTGTGGGTTAGGGTAAGGCATCGGGTTAGGGATAGGGTACAGGTCAGGGTTAGGGTATGTGTTAGGGTTAGTTTTAGGGTTATGGTACGGGTTAGGGTTAGGTTTAGTGTTAGGGTACGGGTTAGGGTTATAGTACGGGTTAGGGTTAGGTTTAGGGTTAGGGTTAAGTAAGAGTACAGGTTAGGGTTAGTGTTAGGGTTAGGGTTAGGTTTAGCCTTAGGGTAAGTTTAGGGTTAGAGTTAGGGTTAGTGTACGGGTTAGGGTTAGAGTTAGGGATAGGGTTAGGTTTAGGGTTAAGGTTATTGTTAGGGTTACGGTACGGGTTAGGATGAAGTTTACGGTACGGGATAGTTTTAGTGTACGTGTTAGGTCTAGGGTTAGGGTTAGGTTTAGTGTGCGGGTTAGGGTTAGGGTTAGGGAACGTGTTAGGGTTAGGGTTTGTGTACGGGTTAGAGTTACGTTTAGGGTTAGGGTATGGGTTATGTTTAGGGTTAGGGTAAGGGTTAGTGTTAGGGTACGTGTTAGGGTTAGGGTTAGGGTATGTTTAGGGTTAGGGTTAGGGTTAGGGTTCGGGTTAGGGTTAGTCTACGGGTTAGGGTTAGGGTTAGGGTTAGGATTAGGGTTAGTGTTAGGGTTACGGTACGGGTTAGGGTTAAGTTTACGGTACAGTATAGGTTTAGTGTACGTGTTAGTTCTAGGGTTAGGGTTAGTTTTAGTGTGTGGTTTAGGGTTAGGTTTAGGGTACGTGTTAGTTTTAGGGTTTGGTTACGGGTTAGGGTTACGTTTAGGGTTAGGGTACGGGTTAGGGATTGTGTTAGGGTTAGGGTTAGAGTTAGGGTACGGTTAGGGTTAGATTATGGATTAGGGTTACGCTTAGGGTTAGGGTTAGGGTTAGAGTAAAAGTTAGGGTTAGTGTTAGGGTTAAGGTTAGGTTTAAGGTTAAAGTATGGAATAGTTTTAGTGTTAGGGTTAGGGTTAGTGTACGGATAGGGTTAGGGGTAGGGTTAGTTTTAGGGTACAGGTTAGGGTTAGGTTTAGGGTATGGGAAAGGGTTAGTGTACGGGATAAGTTTAGGGTTAAGTTTAGGTTTAGGTTATGGTTTAGGGTTAGGGTACTTGTTAGGTTTAGGTTTAGGTGCGGGATAGGGTTAGGGTATGGGTTAGGGTTAGGGTATGGGTAAGGGTTATGGTTAGGGTTAGGGTTAGGTTTAGGTTTAGGGTGCTGGTTAGGCTTAGGGTTAGGGTTACGTTTAGCGCTAGGGTATGGGTTAGGGTTACACTTAGGGTTTGGGTAGGGATTAGTGTTAGGGTTAGGGTACGGGATAGGGTTGGGTACGGGTTAGGTCAAGGGTTCGGTTTAGGCATAGGGTACGGGATAGGGTTAGGGTTAGGTTTAGGGTTAGGATTAGGCTATGGGTTAGGTTTAGGGTACAGGTTAGGTTTAGGGTTAGGGTCAGGGTTGGGGTTAGGGTTAGGGTACGAGTTAGGGTTAGGGTTAGGTTTAGGGTATGGGTTACGGTTAGGGTTAGGTTTAGGGTTGGTATGGGTTAGGTTTAGGGTACTGGTTAGGGTTAGGGTAAGTGTTAGTTTTAGGGTATGAGTTAGGGTTAGGGTTAGGGTACGGTTAAGGGTTATGGTTATGGTTAGGGTTAGGGTTAAGTTTAGGGTGCGGTTTAGGGTTAAGTTTAGGGTTAGGGTTAGGGTTAGGGAACAGGTTTGGGTTAGTGTTAGGGTACGGGTTAGGTTTACCGTTTGAGAACGGGTTAGGGTAAGGGTTAGGGTTAGGTTTAGGGGTTAGGGTTAGAGTTAGTGTTATGCTAAGGGATAGGGTTAGAGTACGGTTTAGGGTTAGGTTTAGGGTTAGGGTTAGGTTTACGGTTATAGTACGGGTTAGGGTTAGAGTTAGGGTTAGGATTAGGTTTAGAATACGGGTTAGGGATAGTATTAGGTTTAAGGTTAGTGTTAGGGTACGGGTTAGAGTTAGAGTCCGGGTTAGGGTTACATATAGGGTTAGGGTTAGGGTTAGAGATCAAGTTAGGGTTAGTTTTAGGGTTAGGGTTAGGGGTAGAGTACGGATAGGGTTAGGGTTAGGGTTAGGGTTAGGGTACGGGTTAGGGTTCGGTTTAGGTTACGGGATAGGGTTAGCGTATGGGTTAAGTTTAGGGTTAGGTTTAGGTTTAGGTTACGGGTTAGGGTTAGGGTAGAGTTTAGGTTTAGTGTTAGGTGAGGGTTAGGGTTAGGGTTAGGGTACGGTTTAGGGTTAGTTTTAGAGTCAGGGTTAGCGTTAGGAATAGGGTTAGGGTAAGCGTTAGGGTTAGGGTGGGTTTTGGGTCCGGGTTAGATTTAGGGTTAGGGTACGGGTCAGGGTTACGCTTAAGGTTAGGGTTAGGTTTAGGCTTATGTTACGGGTTAGTGTTACAGTACGGGTTAGGGTTAGGGTGAGGGTTAGGGTTAGGGTTAGAGTACGGTTAGGGTTAAGGTTAGGATTTGAGTACGGGTTAGGTTTAGAGATAGGGTTAGGGTTAGGGTTAGGGTACGGGTTAGGGTTAGATTTAGGGTTAGGGTTAGAGTACGGGGTAGGGTTAGTGTTAGGGTTAGGGTTAGAGTACATTCAGGCTTAGGGTTAGGGTTAGGGTTGAGGTTAGGATTACGGTACGGTTTAGGGTTAAGGTTACGGTACGGGATAGGTTTAGTGTACGTGTTAGGTCTAGGGTTAGGGTTAGTTCAGTGTGCGGGTTAGGGTTAGGGTTCAGGTACGTGTTAGGTTTACGGTTTGGGTACGGGTTAGAGTTACGTTTAGGGTTAGGGTACGGGCTAGGTTTAGGGTTAGGGTAAGGGTTAGTGTTAGGGTACGGGTTAGGGTTAGAGTACGGCTTAGGGTTACCTTTATGGTTAGGTTTAGGTTTAGGGTATGGGTTAGGGTTAGTGATAGTGTTAGGGTTAGGGTTAGTGTATGGATAGGGTTAGGGTTAGGGTTAGGGTTAGGTTACAGGTTAGGGTTAGGTTTAGGGTACGGGATAGGGTTAGTGTACGGGATAAGTTTAGGGTTAGGTTTAGGTTAGGTTACGGGTTAGGGTTAGGGTACGGGTTACGGTTAGGTTTAGGTGTGCGTTAGGCTTAGGGTACGGGTTAGGGTTAGCTTTAGGGTCAGGGTTAGGTTTAGGGATAGGGTTATGATACGGGTAAGGGTGAGGGTTGGGGTTATGGTACGGGTTAGTTTTAGGGTTAGGGTACGGGTTAGGGTTACGGTTAAGGTTAGGGTTAGTGTTAGGTTATGGGTTAGGGTTAGGGGATGGGTAAGGTTTATGGTTATGGTTACGGTTAGGTTTAGGTTTAGGGTGCAGGTTAGGCTTAGGGTTAGGTTTAGGGTTAGCGCTAGGGTATGGGTTAGGTTTATTCTTAGGGTTTGGGTACGGGTTAGGGTTAGAGTTAGGGTACGGGATAGGGTTGGGTATGGGTTAGGACAAGGGTTAGGGTTAGGTTTAGGGTACGGGATAGGATAAGGGTTAGGTTTAGTGTTAGGGTTAGGGTATGGGTTAGGTTTAGGGTACGGATTAGGGTTAGGGTTAGGGTCAGGGTTAGGGTTAGGGAACGAGTTAGGGTTAGGGTTAGCTTTAGGGTACGGGTTAGGGTTACGGTTAGGGTTAGGGTTCGGGTTAGAGTTCGGGGTAGGGTTAGTGTTAGGGTTAGGTTTAGGGTTAGGGTACGGGTTAGGGTTAGAGTTAGGGTTAGGGTTAGAGTACGGGGTAGGTTTAGGGTTAGGGTTAGAGTAGGGATAGGGTTTGGGTTAGGCTTAGGGATAGGGTACGGGTTAGGGTTAGGGTATGGGTTAGGGTTAGGGTCATTGTTAGTGTTAGGGTACGAGTTATGGTTCGGGTTATGTACGGTTAAGGTTTATGGTTGGGGTTAGGTTTAGGGTTAGGTTTAGGGTTAGGGTTAGAGTACGGGTTTGGGTTAGGGTTAGGGTACGGGTTAGTTTTTCGTTTGGGTACGGGTTAGGGTAAGGGTTAGGGTTAGGGTTAGGGATAGGGGTTAGGTTTAGAGTTAGTGTTACGCTACAGGATAGGGTTAGAGTATGGGTTAGGGTTAGGGTTAGGTTTAGGGTTAGGGTTAGTTTTAGGGTTATAGTAGGGGTTAGGGTTAGAGTTAGGTTTAGGTTTAGGGTTAGAGTACCGGTTAGGGTAGTGTTAGGGTTAGGGTTAGTGTTAGGGTATGGGTTAGGGTTAGAGTACGGGTTAGGGTTACGTTTAGAGTTAGGGTTAGGGTTAGAGCACGGGTTAGGTTTAGTGTTAGGTTTAGGGTTAGGGTTAGGGTTAGAGTATGGATAAGTTTAGGGTTAGGGTTAGGGTTAGGGTACGGGTTAGGTTTAGGTTTAGGGTACGAGATAGGGTTAGCGTATGGGTTAAGTTTAGGTTTAGGGTTAGGTTTAGGTTATGGGTAAGGTTTAGGGTATGGGTTAGGGTTAGGTTTAGGTGAGGGTTAGGGTTAGGTTTAGGGTACGGGTTAGGGTTCGGTTTAGTGTCAGGGTTAGCGTTAGGGATAGGGTTAGGGTACGGGTTAGGGTTAGGGTTAGGTTTAGGGTTAGGGTTAGGGTTAGAGTACGGATAAGTTTAGGGTTAGGGTTAGGGTTAGGGTACGGGTTAGGGTTAGGTTTAGGGTACGAGATAGGGTTAGCGTATGGGTTAAGTTTAGGTTTAGGGTTAGGTTTAGGTTATGGGTAAGGTTTAGGGTATGGGTTAGGGTTAGGTTTAGGTGAGGGTTAGGGTTAGGTTTAGGGTACGGGTTAGGGTTCGGTTTAGTGTCAGGGTTAGCGTTAGGGATAGGGTTAGGGTACGGGTTAGGGTTAGGGTTAGGTTTAGGGTTAGGGTTAGGGTTAGAGTACGGATAAGTTTAGGGTTAGGGTTAGGGTTAGGGTACGGGTTAGGGTTAGGTTTAGGGTACGAGATAGGGTTAGCGTATGGGTTAAGTTTAGGTTTAGGGTTAGGTTTAGGTTATGGGTAAGGTTTAGGGTATGGGTTAGGGTTAGGTTTAGGTGAGGGTTAGGGTTAGGTTTAGGGTACGGGTTAGGGTTCGGTTTAGTGTCAGGGTTAGCGTTAGGGATAGGGTTAGGGTACGGGTTAGGGTTAGGGTTGGGGTTAGGGCACGGGTAAGTTTTAGGGTTAGGGTTCGGGTCAGTGTTACGGTTAAGTTTATGGTTAGGGTTAGGGTTATGGTACGGGTTAGGTTTACAGTACGTGTTAGGGTTAGGGAGAGGGTTAGGTTTAGGTTTAGAGTACGGTAGAGTTAGGTTTAGGGTTAGTGTTAGGGTTAGGGTTAGTGTTAGGGTAAGGGTTAGGGTTCGGGTTAGGGTTATGGTACGTGTAGGGGTTAGGGTTTGGGTTAGGGTTAGAGGACGGGGTAGGGATAGGGTTAGGGTTAGGGTTAGGGTTAGAGTACGGGTTAGTGTTAGGGTTAGGGTACGGGTACGGGTAGGGTTAGTGTTTGGGTTAGGGGTAGAGTAAGGGTTAGGGATAGGGTTGGGGTTAGATTTAAGTACGGGTTAGGTTTAGGGTTAGGATTAGGGTTTGGTGTAGGGTATGGGTTAGGCTTAGGGTACGGATTAGGATTAGGGTTAGGGTACGGGTTAGGGTTAGGTTTAGGGTACAGGTTAGGGTTAGGTTTAGGGTTAGGGTATGAGTTAGGTTTAGGGTACGGTTTAGGGTTAGGGTGAGGGTTAGGGTTAGGGTAGATTACGGTACGGGTAGGGTTAGGGTTAGAGTCGGGTTAGGGTTGTTGTTAGGGTTAGTGTTAGGGTTAGGGTATGGGTATGGGTTAGGGTTAGGTTTTGGGTAAGGTTAGAGTATGGGGTAGGGATAGTGTTAGGGTTAGGGTACGGGTTAGGGTTAGGTTTAGGGTACAGGATAGGGTTAGTGTATGGGTTAATTTTTCGGTTAGGGTTAGGTTTAGGTTATGGGTTAGGGTTAGGGGATGGGTAAGGGTTAGGGTTAGGGTTAGGGTTCGGTTTAGGGTTAGGGTTAGAGTACGGGTTTGGGTTAGGGTTAGGGTACGGGTTAGGGTTAGGTTTAGGGTCAGGTTTAGGGTTAGGGTATGTGTTAGTTTTAGTTTGGGTACGGGTTAGGGTTACGTTTAGGGTTAGGGTACAGGTTAGATTTAGGGTTAGGGTTAGGGTAAGGGTTAGTGTTAGGTTACGAGATAGGGTTAGAGTATGGGTTAGGGTTAGGGTTAGGGTTAGGGTTAGAGTACGGGTTAGGTTAGTGTTAGGGTTATGGTTAGTTTTAGAGTTAGGGTTAGGGTTAGAGTACGGAAGGGTTAGGTTTAGGGTTAGGGTTAAGTTAGAGTTCCGGTTAGATTTAGTGTTAGGGTTAGGGTTAGGGTACATTTAGGCTTAGGTTTAGGGTCAGGTTTGAGGTTAGGATTACGGTTCGGGTTAGGGTTAAGGTTACGGTTCAGGATAGGTTTAGTGTACGTGTTAGGTCTAGGGTTGAGGTTAGTTTCAGTGTGCGGTTAGGGTTAGGGTTCAGGTACGTGTTAGGGTTACAGTTTGGTTACGGGTTAGAGTAACGTTTAGGGTTAGGGTACGGGCTAGGTTTAGGGTTAGGGTAAGGGTTAGTTTTAGGGTACGGGTTAGGGTTAGAGTACGGCTTAGGGTTAGCTTTAGCGTTAGGATTAGGTTTAGAGTATGGGTTAGGGTTAGGGTTAGGGTTAGGGTTAGGGTTAGGGTTAGTGTATGGATAGGGTTAGGGTTAGGGTTAGGGTTAGGGTACAGGTTAGGGTTAGGTTTAAGGTACAGGTTAGGGTTAGTGTACGGGATAAGTTAAGGTTAGGTTTAGGTTAGGTTATGGGTTAGGGTTAGGGTACGGGTTACGGTTAGGTTTAGGTGCGCGTTAGGCTTAGGGTACGGGTTAGGGTTAGGCTTAGGGTCAGGGTTAGGTTTAGGGATAGGGTTATGATACGGGTTAGGGTTATGGGGTTATGGTACGGGTTAGTTTTAGGGTTAGGGTACGGGTTAGGGTTACGGTTAAGGTTAGGGTTAGTGTTAGGTTATGGGTTAGGGTTAGGGGATGGGTAAGGGTTATGGTTAGGGTTACGGTTAAGTTTAGGTTTAGGGTGCTAGTTAGGCTTAGGGTTAGGTTTAGGGTTAGCGCTAGGGTATGGGTTAGGTTTATTCTTAGGTTTTGGTTACGGGTTAGGGTTAGAGTTAGGGTACGGGATAGGGTTGGGTACGGGTTAGGACAAGAGTTAGGGTAGGATTAGGGTACGGGATAGGATTAGGTTTAGGTTTAGTGTTAGGGTTAGGGTATGGGTTAGGTTTAGGGTACGGGTTAGGGTTAGGGTTAGGGTCAGGGTTAGGGTTAGGGAACGAGTTAGGGTTAGGGTTAGGTTTAGCGTACGGGTTAGGGTTATGGTTAGTGTTAGTGTTAGGGTTAGAGTTCGGGGTAGGGTTAGTGTTAAGGTTAGGTTTAGGTTTAGGGTACGGGTAGGGTTAGAGTTAGGGTTAGGGTTAGGGTTAGAGTACGGATAGGGTTAGGGTTAGGGTTAGGGTTAGGGTTAGGGTTAGGGTACGGGTTAGGGTTAGGGTATGGGTTAGGGTTAGGGTCATTGTTAGTGTTAGGGTACGAGTTATGGTTAGGGTTAGCTACGGTTAAGGATTATGGTTGAGGTTAGGGTTAGGGTTAAGTTTAGGGTGCGGTTTAGGGTTAGGGTTAGGGTTAGGGTTAGGGTTAGAGTACGGGTTTGGGTTAGTGTTAAGGTACGGGTTAGTTTTACTGTTTGGTACGGGTTAGGGTAAGGGTTAGGGTTAGGGTTAAGGTTAGGTGTTAGGGTTAGAGTTAGTGTTAGGCTACGGGATAGGGTTAGAGTATGGGTTAGGGTTAGGTTTAGGGTTAGGGTTAGGTTTAGGGTACGAGATAGGGTTAGCTTGTGGGTTAAGTTTAGGGTTAGGGTTAGGTTTAGGTTATTGTTTAGGTTTAGGGTACAGGTTAGGGTTAGGTTTAGGTGAGGGTTAGGGTTAGGTTTAGGGTACGGGTTAGGGTTCGGTTTAGGGTCAGGGTTAGCGTTAGGGATAGGGTTAGGGTACGGGTTAGGGTTAGGGTTGGGGTTAGTGTACAGGTAAGGTTTAGGGCTAGGTTTCGGGTCAGGGTTATGTTTAAGTTTAGGGTTAGGTTTAGGGTTATGAAACGGGTTAGGGTTACAGTACGTGTTAGGGTTAGGGAGAGGGTTAGGTTTAGGTTTAGAGTACAGTTAGAGGTAGGGATAGGGTTAGTGTTAGGGTTAGGGTTAGTGTTAGGGTAAGGGTTAGGGTTCGGGTTAGGGTTATGGTACGGGTTAGGGTTAGGGTTTGGGTTAGGGTTAGAGTACGGGGTATGGATCGGGTTAGGGTTAGGCTTAGGGTTAGGGTACGGGTTAGGGTTAGGGTATGGGTTAGGGTTAGGGTCATTGTTAGTGTTAGGGTACGAGTTAGGGTTTTGGTTAGTTACGGTTAAGGGTTATGGTTGGGGTTAGGGTTAGGGTTAAGTTTAGGGTGCGGGTTAGGGTTAGGGTTAGGGTTAGAGTACGGGTTTCGGTTAGTGTTAGGGTACGGGTTAGTTTTACCATTTGGGTACGGTTTAGGGTAAGGGTTAGGGTTAGGATTAGGGTTAGGTTAGAGTTAGTGTTAGGCTACGGGATAGGGTTAGAGTATGGGTTAGGGTTAGGTTTAAGGTACGGGATAGGGTTAGTGTACGGGTTAAGTTTACGGTTAGGGTTAGGTTTAGGTTATGGGTTAGAGTTAGGGTACGGGTGAGGGTTAGGTTTAGGTGCGGGTTACGGTTAGGGTACGGGTTAGGGTTAGGTTTAGGGTCAGGTTTAGGGTTAGGGTACGTGTTAGGGTTAGGGTTTGGGTACGGGTTAGTGTTACGTTTAGGGTTAGGGTACGGGTTAGGTTTAAGTTTAGGGTTAGGGTAAGGGTTAGTGTTAGGGTACGGGATAGGTTTAGAGTACGGTTTAGGGTTAGGTTTAGGGTTAGGGTTAGGGTTAGAGCACGGGTTAGGTTAGTGTTTGGGTTATGGTTAGTTTTAGAGTTAGGGTTAGGGTTACAGTACGGGAAGGGTTAGGTTTAGGGTTAGGGTTAAGTTAGAGTACAAGTTAGGGTTAGTGTTAGGGTTAGGGTTAGGGTACATTTAGGCTTAGGGTTAGGGTTAGGGTTAAGGTTAGGATTCCGGTACGGGTTAGGGTTAAGGTTACGGTACGGGATAGGTTTAGTGTACGTGTTAGGTCTAAGGTTAGGGTTAGTTTCAGTGTGCGGGTTAGGGTTAGGGTTCGGGTACGTGTTAGGGTTACGTTTTGGGTACGTGTTAGAGTTACGTTTAGGGTTAGGGTACGGGCTAGGTTTAGGGTTAGGGTAAATGTTAGTGTTAGGGTACGGGTTAGGGTTAGAGTACGGCTTAGGGTTAGCTTTAGGGTTAGGTTTAGGTTTAGAGTATGGGTTAGGGTTAATGTTAGGGTTAGGGTTTGGGTTACTGTATGGATAGGGTTAGGGTTAGGGTTAGGGTACAGTTTAGGGTTAGGTTACAGGTTAGGGTTAGGTTTAGGGTACGGGATAGGGTTAGTGTACGGGATAAGTTTAGGGTTAGGTTTAGGTTAGGTTACGGGTTAGGGTTAGGTTTAGGTGCGGGTTAGGCTTAGGGTACAGGCTAGAGTTACATTTAGGGTCAGGGTTATGTTTAGGGATAGGGTTATGATACGGGTTAGGATTAGGGTTTGGGTTATGGGACGGGTTTGTTTTAGGGTTAGGGTACGGGTTAGGGTTACGGTTAAGGTTAGGTTTAGTGTTAGGTTATGGGTTAGGGTTAGGGGATGGGTAAGGGTTATGGTTAGGGTTACGGTTAGGTTCAGGTTTAGGGAGCGGTTTAGGCTTAGGGTTAGGTTTAGGTTTAGCGCTAGGGTATGGGTTAGGGTTATTCTTAGGGTTTGGGTACGGGTTAGGGTTAGAGTTAGGGTACGGGATAGTGTTGGGTACGGGTTAGGACAAGGGTTAGGGTTAGGTTTAGGATACGGGATAGGATTAGGGTTAGGTTTAGTGTTAGGTTAGGGTACAGGTTAGGTTTAGGGTACGGGTTAGGGTTAGGGTTAGGGTCAGGGTTAGGTTTAGGGAACAAGTTAGGGTTAGGGTTAGGTTTAGGGTACGGGTTAGGGTTAGGGTTAGGGTTCGGGTTAGAGTTCGGGGTCGGGTTAGTGTTAGGGTTAGGTTTAGGGTTAGGGTACGGGTTAGGGTTAGAGTTAGGGTTAGGGTTAGAGTACAGGGTAGGTTTAGGGTTAGGGTTAGAGTACGGATTGGGTTAGGGTTAGGGTTAGGGTTAGGGTACGGTTTAGGGTTAGGGTATGGGTTAGGGTTAGGGTCATTGTTAGTGTTAGGGTATGAGTTAGGGTTCAGGTTAGGTACGGTTAAGGGTTATGGTTGGGGTTAGTGTTAAGTTTAGGGTGCGGTTTAGGGTTAGGGTTAGGGTTAGGGTACGGGTTAGGATTAAGGTTAGGGTCAGGGTTAGGGTTAGGGAAGGAGTTAGGGTTAGGGTTAGGTTTAGGGTACGGGTTAGGGTTACGGTTAGGGTTAGTGTTCGGGTTAGAGTTCGGGGTAGGGTTAGTGTTAGGGTTAGGTTTAGGGTTAGGGTACGGATTAGGGTTAGAGTTAGGGTTAGGGTTAGATTACGGGGTAGGTTTAGGGTTAGGGTTAGAGTACGGATTGGGTTAGGGTTAGGGTTAGGGTACGGGTTAGGGTTAAGGAATGGGTTAGGGTTAGGTTCATTTTTAGTGTTAGGGTACGAGTTAGGGTTCGGGTTAGGTACGGTTAAGGGTTATGGTTGGGGTTAGGGTTAGGGTTAAGTTTAGGGTGCGGTTTAAGGTTAGGGTTAGAGTTAGGGTTAGGGTTAGAGTACGGGTTTGGGTTAGTGTTAGGGTACGGGTTAGTTTTACCGTTTGGGTATGAGTTAGGGTAAGGGTTAGGGTTAGGGTTAGGGGTTAGGGTTAGAGTAAGTGTTAGGCTACGGGATAGGGTTGGAGTATGGGTTAGTGTTAGGTTTAGGTTTAGGGTTAGGTTTAGGGTTATAGTACGGGTTAGGGTTAGAGTTAGGGTTAGGTTTAGGGTTAGAGTACCGGTTAGGGATAGTGTTAGGGTTAGGGTTAGTGTTAGGGTACGGGTTAGGGTTAGATTACGGGTTAGGGTTACGTTTAGAGTTAGGGTTATTTTTAGAGTACGGGTTACGGTTAGTGTTAGGTTTAGGGTTAGGGTTAGGGTCAGAGTACGGATAGGTTTAGGGTTAGGGTTAGGGTTAGGGTACGGGTTAGGGTTAGGTTTAGGGTACGGGATAGGGTTAGCGTATGGGTTAAGTTGAGGGTTAGGGTTAGGTTTAGGTTATGGGTTAGGTTTAGGGTACGGGTTAGGGTTAGGTTTAGGTGAGGGTTAGGGTTAGGGTTAGTGTATGGTTTAGGGTTCGGTTTAGCGTCAGGGTTAGCGTTAGGGATAGGGTTAGCGTACGGTTTAGGTTTAGGGTTGGGGTTAGGGTACGGGTAAGTTTTAGGGTTAGGGTTCGTGTCAGGGTGATGGTTAAGTTTAGGGTTAGGGTTAGGGTTATGGTACGGGTTAGGGTTACAATACGTGTAAGGGTTAGGGAGAGGGTTAGGTTTAGGTTTAGAGTACGGTTGAGTTAGGTTTAGTGTTAGTGATAGGGTTAGGGTAAGTGTTAGGGTAAGGGCTAGGGTTCGGGTTAGGGTTATGGTACGGGTTAGGGTTAGGGTTTGGGTTAGGGTTAGAATACGGGGTAGGGATATTGTTAGGGTTAGGGTTAGAGTACGGGTTAGGGTTAGTGTTAGGGTTAGGGTTTGGTTTAGGGTACGGGTTAGGGTTCGGTTCAGGGTCAGGGTAAAGTTAGGGATAGGGTTAGGTTACGGGTTAGGGTTAGGGTTGGGTTTAGGGTACAGCTAAGTTTTAGGGCTAGGGTTCGGGTCAGGGTTACGGTTAAGTTTAGGGTTAGGTTTAGGGTTATGGTACGGGTTAGGGTTACAGTACGTGTTATGGTTAGGGAGAGGGTTAGGTTTAGGTTTAGAGTACAGTTAGAGTTAGGGTTAGGGTTAGTGTTAGGGTTAGGTTTAGTGTTAGGGTAAGGGTTAGGGTTCGGGTTAGGGTTATGGTACGGGTTAGGGTTAGGGTTTGGGTTAGGGTTAGAGTACGGGGTACGGATCGTGTTAGGGTTAGGCTTAGGGTTAGGGTACGTGTTAGGGTTAGGGTATGGTTTAGCGTTAGGGTCATTGTTAGTGTTAGGGTACGAGTTAGGGTTAGGGTTAGTTACGGTTAAGGGTTATGGTTGGGGTTAGGGTTAGGGTTAAGTTTAGGGTGCGGGTTAGGGTTAGGGTTAGGGTTAGAGTACGGGTTTGGGTTAGTGTTAGGGTACGGGTTAGTTTTACCGTTTGGGTACGGTTTAGGGTAAGGGTTAGGGTTAGGATTAGGGTTAGGGGTTAGGGTTAGAGTTAGTGTTAGGCTACGGGATAGGGTTAGAGTATGGGTTAGGGTTAGGTTTAGGGTACGGGATAGGGTTAGTGTACGGGTTAAGTTTACGGTTAGGGTTAGGTTTAGGTTATGGGTTAGAGTTAGGGTACGGGTGAGGGTTAGGTTTAGTTGCGGGTTAGGGTTAGGGTACGGGTTAGGGTTAGGTTTAGGGTCAGGTTTAGGGTTAGGGTACGTGTTAGGTTTAGGGTTTGGGTACGGGTTAGGGTTACATTTAGGGTTAGGGTACGGTTTAGATTTAAGTTTAGGGTTAGGGTAAGGGTTAGTGTTAGGGTACGGGATAGGTTTAGAGTACGGGTTAGGGTTAGGTTTAGGGTTACGGTTAGGGTTAGAGTACGGGTTAGGTTAGTGTTTGGGTTTGGTTCGATTTAGAGTTAGGGTTAGGGTTACAGTACGGGAAGGGTTAGGTTTAGGGTTAGGGTTAAGTTAGAGTACCAGTTAGGGTTAGTGTTAGGGTTAGGGTTAGGGTACATTTCGGCTTAGGGTTAGGGTTAGGGTTGAGATTAGGAATACGGTACGGGTTATGGTTAAGGTTATGGTACGGGATAGGTTTAGTGTACGTGTTAGGTCTAGGGTTAGGGTTAGTTTCAGTGTGCGGGTTAGGGTTAGGGTTCGTGTACGTGTTAGGGTTACGGTTTGGGTATGGGTTAGAGTTACGTTTAGGGTTAGGGTACGGGCTAGGTTTAGGGTTAGGGTAAAGGTTAGTGTTAGGGTATGGTTTAGGGTTAGAGTACGGCTTAGGGTTAGCTTTAGGGTTAGGTTTAGGTTTAGAGTATGGTTAGGGTTAGTGTTAGGGTTAGGGTTTGGGTTAGTGTACGGATAGGGTTAGGGTTAGGGTTAGAGTACAGGTTAGGGTTAGGTTTAGGGTACGGGATAGGGTTAGTGTACGCGATAAGTTTAGGGTTATGTTTAGGTTAGGTTACGGGTTAGGGTTAGGTTTAGGTGCGGGTTAGGCTTAGGGTACGGGCTAGGGTTAGGTTTAGGGTCAGGGTTATGTTTAGGGATAGGGTTATGATACGGGTTAGGATTAGGGTTTGGGTTATGGGACGGGTTAGTTTTAGGGTTAGGGTACGGGTTAGGGTTACGGTTAAGGTTAGGTTTAGTGTTAGGTTATGGATTAAGGTTAGGGGATGGGTAAGGGTTATGGTTAAGGTTACGGTTAGGTTTAGGTTTAGGGTGCGGGTTAGGCTTAGGTTTAGGTTTAGGGTTAGCGCTAGGGTATGGGTTAGGGTTATTCTTAGGGTTTGGGTACGGGTTAGGGTTAGAGTTAGGGTACGGGATAGGGTTGGGTACGGGTTAGGACAAGGGTTAGGGTTAGGTTTAGGATACGGGATAGGATTAGGGTTAGGTTTAGTGTTATGTTAGGGTACGGGTTAGGTTTAGGGTACGGGTTAGTGTTAGGGTTAGGGTCAGGGTTAGGGTTAGGGAACAAGTTAGGGTTAGGGTTAGGTTTAGGGTACGGGTTAGGGTTACGGTTAGGGTTAGGGTTCGGGTTAGAGTTCGGGGTAGGGTTAGTGTTAGGGTTAGGTTTAGTGTTAGGGTAAGGGTTAGGGTTCGGGTTAGGGTTATGGTACGGGTTAGGGTTAGGGTTTGGGTTAGGGTTAGAGTACGGGGTACGGATCGTGTTAGGGTTAGGCTTAGGGTTAGGGTACGTGTTAGGGTTAGGGTATGGTTTAGCGTTAGGGTCATTGTTAGTGTTAGGGTACGAGTTAGGGTTAGGGTTAGTTACGGTTAAGGGTTATGGTTGGGGTTAGGGTTAGGGTTAAGTTTAGGGTGCGGGTTAGGGTTAGGGTTAGGGTTAGAGTACGGGTTTGGGTTAGTGTTAGGGTACGGGTTAGTTTTACCGTTTGGGTACGGTTTAGGGTAAGGGTTAGGGTTAGGATTAGGGTTAGGGGTTAGGGTTAGAGTTAGTGTTAGGCTACGGGATAGGGTTAGAGTATGGGTTAGGGTTAGGTTTAGGGTACGGGATAGGGTTAGTGTACGGGTTAAGTTTACGGTTAGGGTTAGGTTTAGGTTATGGGTTAGAGTTAGGGTACGGGTGAGGGTTAGGTTTAGTTGCGGGTTAGGGTTAGGGTACGGGTTAGGGTTAGGTTTAGGGTCAGGTTTAGGGTTAGGGTACGTGTTAGGTTTAGGGTTTGGGTACGGGTTAGGGTTACATTTAGGGTTAGGGTACGGTTTAGATTTAAGTTTAGGGTTAGGGTAAGGGTTAGTGTTAGGGTACGGGATAGGTTTAGAGTACGGGTTAGGGTTAGGTTTAGGGTTACGGTTAGGGTTAGAGTACGGGTTAGGTTAGTGTTTGGGTTTGGTTCGATTTAGAGTTAGGGTTAGGGTTACAGTACGGGAAGGGTTAGGTTTAGGGTTAGGGTTAAGTTAGAGTACCAGTTAGGGTTAGTGTTAGGGTTAGGGTTAGGGTACATTTCGGCTTAGGGTTAGGGTTAGGGTTGAGATTAGGAATACGGTACGGGTTATGGTTAAGGTTATGGTACGGGATAGGTTTAGTGTACGTGTTAGGTCTAGGGTTAGGGTTAGTTTCAGTGTGCGGGTTAGGGTTAGGGTTCGTGTACGTGTTAGGGTTACGGTTTGGGTATGGGTTAGAGTTACGTTTAGGGTTAGGGTACGGGCTAGGTTTAGGGTTAGGGTAAAGGTTAGTGTTAGGGTATGGTTTAGGGTTAGAGTACGGCTTAGGGTTAGCTTTAGGGTTAGGTTTAGGTTTAGAGTATGGTTAGGGTTAGTGTTAGGGTTAGGGTTTGGGTTAGTGTACGGATAGGGTTAGGGTTAGGGTTAGAGTACAGGTTAGGGTTAGGTTTAGGGTACGGGATAGGGTTAGTGTACGCGATAAGTTTAGGGTTATGTTTAGGTTAGGTTACGGGTTAGGGTTAGGTTTAGGTGCGGGTTAGGCTTAGGGTACGGGCTAGGGTTAGGTTTAGGGTCAGGGTTATGTTTAGGGATAGGGTTATGATACGGGTTAGGATTAGGGTTTGGGTTATGGGACGGGTTAGTTTTAGGGTTAGGGTACGGGTTAGGGTTACGGTTAAGGTTAGGTTTAGTGTTAGGTTATGGATTAAGGTTAGGGGATGGGTAAGGGTTATGGTTAAGGTTACGGTTAGGTTTAGGTTTAGGGTGCGGGTTAGGCTTAGGTTTAGGTTTAGGGTTAGCGCTAGGGTATGGGTTAGGGTTATTCTTAGGGTTTGGGTACGGGTTAGGGTTAGAGTTAGGGTACGGGATAGGGTTGGGTACGGGTTAGGACAAGGGTTAGGGTTAGGTTTAGGATACGGGATAGGATTAGGGTTAGGTTTAGTGTTATGTTAGGGTACGGGTTAGGTTTAGGGTACGGGTTAGTGTTAGGGTTAGGGTCAGGGTTAGGGTTAGGGAACAAGTTAGGGTTAGGGTTAGGTTTAGGGTACGGGTTAGGGTTACGGTTAGGGTTAGCGTTCGGGTTAGAGTTCGGGGTAGGGTTAGTGTTAGGGTTAGGTTTAGGGTTAGGGTACGGGTTAGGGTTAGAGTTAGGGTTAGGGTTAGAGTACGGGGTAGGTTTAGGGTTAGGGTTAGAGTACGGATTGGGTTAGGGTTAGGGTTAGGGTTAGAGTACGGTTTAGGGTTAGGGTATGGGTTATGGTTAGGGTCATTGTTAGTGTTAGGGTACGAGTTAGGGTTCGGGTTAGGTACGGTTAAGGGTTATGGTTGGGGTTAGGGTTAAGGTTAAGTTTAGGGTGCGGTTTAAGGTTAGGTTTAGGGTTAGGGTACGGGTTAGGATTAGGGTTAGGGTCAGGGTTAGTGTTAGGGAACGAGTTAGGGTTAGGGTTAGTTTTAGGGTATGGGTTAGGGTTACGGTTAGGGTTAGGGTTCGGGTTAGAGTTCGGGGTAGGGTTAGTGATTTTAGGGTTAGGGTACGGGTTAGGGTTAGAGTTAGGGTTAGGGTTAGAGTACGGGGTAGGTTTAGGGTTAGGGTTAGGGTACGGATTGGGTTAGGGTTAGGGTTAGGTTTAGGGTACGGGTTAGGGTTAGGGAATGGGTTAGGGTTAGGGTCATTTTTAGTGTTAGGGTACGAGTTAGGGTTCGGGTTAGGTACGGTTAAGGGTTATGGTTGGGGTTAGGGTTAGGGATAAGTTTAGGGTGCGGTTTAGGGTTAGGGTTAGGGTTAGGGTTAGAGTACGGGTTTGGGTTAGTGTTAGGGTACGGGTTAGTTTTACCATTTGGGTACGAGTTAGGGTAAGGGTTAGGGTTAGGGTTAGGGTTAGGGGTTAGGGTTAGAGTAAGTGTTAGGCTACGGGATAGGGTTGGAGTATGGGTTAGGGTTAGGTTTAGGGTTAGGGTTAGGTTTAGGGTTATAGTACGGGTTAGGGTTAGAGTTAGGGTTAGGTTTAGGGTTAGAGTACCGGTTAGGGATAGTGTTAGGGTACGGGTTAGGGTTAGATTACGGGTTAGGGTTACGTTTAGAGTTAGGGTTAGTGTTAGAGTACGGGTTACGGTTAGTGTTAGGTTTAGGGTTAGGGTTAGGGTCAGAGTACGGATAGGTTTAGGGTTAGGGTTAGGGTTAGGGTACGGGTTAAGGTTAGGTTTAGGTGTGCGTTAGGCTTAGGGTACGGGTTAGGATTAGGTTTAGGGTCAGGGTTAGATTTAGGGATAGGGTTATGATACGGGTTAGGGATAGGGTTGGGGTTATGGTACGGGTTAGTTTTAGGGTTAGGGTACGGGTTAGGGTTATGGTTAAGGTTAGGGTTAGTGTTAGGTTATGGGTTAGGGTTAGGGGATGGGTAAGGGTTATGGTTAGGGTTACGGTTAGGTTTAGATTTAAGGTGCGGGTTAGGCTTAGGGTTAGGTTTAGGGTTAGCGCTAGGGTATGGGTTAGGTTTATTCTTAGGTTTTGGGTACGGATTAGGGTTAGAGTTAGGGTACGGGATAGGGTTGGGTACGGGTTAGGACAAGGGTTAGGGTTATGTTTAGGGTACGGGATAGGATTAGGTTTAGGTTTAGTGTTAGGGTTAGGTTATGGGTTAGGTTTAGGGTACGGGTTAGGGTTAGGGTTAGGGTCAGCGTTAGGGTTAGGGAACGAGTTAGGGTTAGGGTTAGGTTTAGCGTACGTGTTAGGGTTACGGTTAGCGTTAGTGTTAGGTTTAGAGTTCGAGGTAGGGTTAGTGTTAGGGTTAGGTTTAGGTTTAGGGTACGGGTAGGGTTAGAGTTAGGGTTAGGGTTAGGGTTAGAGTATGGATAGGGTTAGGGTTAGGGTTAGGGTTAGGGTTAGGGTTAGGATACGGGTTAGGTTTAGGGTATGGGTTAGGGTTAGGGTTAGGGTATGAGTTAGGGTTAGGGTTAGCTACGGTTAAGGATTATGGTTGAGGTTAGGGTTAGGATTAAGTTTAGGGTGCGGTTTAGGGTTAGGGTTAGGGTTAGGGTTAGAGTACGGGTTTGGGTTAGTGTTAGGGTACGGGTTAGTTTTACCGTTTGGTACGGGTTAGGGTAAGGGTTAGGGTTAGGGTTAAGGTTAGGGGTTAGGGTTAGAGTTAGTGTTAGGCTACGGGATAGGGTTGGAGTATGGGTTAGGGTTAGGTTTAGGGTTAGGGTTAGGTTTAGGGTTATAGTACGGGTTAGGGTTAGAGTTAGGGTTAGGTTTAGGGTTAGAGTACCGGTTAGGGATAGTGTTAGGGTTAGGGTTAGTGTTAGGGTACGGGTTAGGGTTAGAGTTAGGGTTAGGTTTAGGGTTAGAGTACGGATTGGGTTAGGGTTAGGGTTAGGGTTAGCGTTAGGTTTAGGGTTAGGGTTATGGTTAGAGTACGGATAGGGTTAGGGTTAGGGTTAGGGTTAGGGTACGGGTTAGGGTTAGGTTTAGGGTACGAGATAGGGTTAGCGTATGGGTTAAGTTTAGGGTTAGGGTTAGGTTTAGGTTATGGGTTAGGTTTAGGGTACAGGTTAGGGTTAGGTTTAGGTGAGGGTTAGGGTTAGGTTTAGGGTACGGGTTAGGGTTCGGTTTAGGGTCAGGTTTTGGGTTAGGGATAGGGTTACGGTACGAGTTAGTGTCATGTTTGGCGTTAGGGTACGGGTTAGGTTTAGGGTTAGTGTACGGGTTAGGGTTATGTTTAAAGTTAGGTTTAGGGTTAGGGTTAGGGTTAGGGTTAGGGTTAAGTACGGGTTAGGGTTAGGGTTAGGGTTAGGGTTAGGGTTAGGGTTAGGGTTAGTGTACGGGTTAGTGTTAGGGTTAGGTTATGGGTTAGGGTTATGTTTAGGGTTCGGGTTAGGGTTAGTTTATGGCTTAGTGTTAGGGTTGGGGTTAGGGTTAGTGTTAGGGTTACAGTACGGGTTAGGGTTAACTTTAGGGTACAGGATAGGGTTAGTGTACGTGTTAAGTCTAAGGTTAGGGTTAGGTTTCGTGTGCGGGTTAGGTTTAGGGTTAGGGTTAGGGACGTGTTAGGGTTAGGGTTTTGGTACGGGTTAGGTTTACGTTTAGGGTTATGGTACGGTTTAGGTTTAGGATTAGTTTTAGGGTTAGGGTCAGTGTAAGGGTTAGGTTTAGGGTTCGGGTTAGGTTTATATTTAGGTTTAGGCTTAGGTTGAGGGTGCAGGTTAGGTTTAGGTTTAGGGTTAGTGCTAGGGTATGGGTAAGGGTTACTGTTAGGTTTTGGGTACGGGTTAGGGTTAGGGTTATGTCAAGAGTTAGGTTTAGGTTTAGGGTACGGGTTAGGGTTAGCGTTAGGTTTAGGTTTAGTGTTAGGGTATGGGTTAGGCTTAGGGTACGGGTTAGGGTGAGGGTTATGGTCAGGGTTAGGGTTAGTGTTAGGGTACGAGTTAGGGTTAGGTTTAGGTTTAGAGTATGGGTTAGGGTACGAGTTAGGGTTAGGGTACGGTTTAGGTTTAGTGTACGGGTTAGGATTAGGGTTAGGGTCAGGGTTAGGGTTAGGGTTAGTGTACGAGTTAGGGTTAGGGCTAGGTTACGGGTTAGGGTTAGGGTTATGGTACGGGTTAGAGTTCCAATACGGGTTATGGTTATGGTGAGGTTTAGGTTTAGGGTTAGAGTACGGTTAGGGTTAGGGTGAGGGATAGAGTACGGGTTAGGGTTAGTGTTAGGGTTAGGGTTTGGGTTAGGGTTAGCGTTAGGGTTAGGTTTAGAGTACGGGGTAGGGTTAATTTTAGGGTTAGGTTTAGGGTAATGTACGGGTTAGGCTTAGGGTTAGGTTTAGGGTTAGGGTACGGGTTAGGGTTAGGTTTAGGGTACGGGATAAGGTTAGGTTTAGTGTTAGTGTACGGTTTACGGTTAGGTTTAGGGTCAGGGTTAGGGTTCGTGTTAGTGTTAGGGTACGGATTAGGTTTATGGTTGGGGTTAGGGTACGGGTTAGTTTTACAGTTAGGGTATGGGTTATGGTTAGTTTTAGGGTGCGGGTTAGGGTTAGGGTTAAGTTTAGTGTAAGGGTTAGGGTTAGGTTTAGGGTCAGGTTTAGGGTTAGTGTTAGTGTTAGGGTACAGGTTAGGGTTCGGGTTGTGTTTAGGGTACGGTTTAGTTTTAGTGTTAGGGTATGGGTTAGGGTTATGGTTAAGGTTAGGGTTAAGGTTAGGGTATGGGTTAGGGTTAAGTTAAGGTTAAGGGTTATGGTTTGTGTTAGGGTTAGGGTTAAGTTTAGGGTGCGGGTTAGGGTTAGGTTTAGGGTTAGGGTTAGAGTACGGGTTTGGGTTAGTGTTAGGGTACGGGAGAGGTTTACCGTTTGGGTACAGGTTAGGGTAAGGGTTAGAGTTAGTGTTAGGGTTAGGGGTTAGGGTTAGAGTTAGGGTTAGGCTACGGGTAGGGTTAGTGTATGGGTTAGGGTTAGGGTTAGGGTTCAGGTTAGGGTTAGTGTACGGGTTAGGGTTAGGGTTAGGTTTAGGTTTAGGGTTAGTGTGCGGGTTAGGATTAGGGTTAGGGTTAGGGTTAGGGTTAGGATACGTGTTAGGGTTAGGTGTTGGGTATGGGTTGGGTTTATGTTTAGGTTTAGGATATGGGTTAGGTTTAGGGTTAGGTAAGGGTTAGTGTTAGGGTACGGGTTAGGGTTAGAGTACGGGTTAGGGTTAGTTTTAGGGTTAGGGTTAGGGTTAATGTACGGGTTAGGCTTAGGGTTAGGTTTAGGGTTAGGTTACGGGTTAGGGTTAGGTTTAGGATACGGGATAGGGTTAGCGAACGGGTTAATTTTAGGGTTAGGCTTAGGTTTAGGTTACGGCTTAGGGTTAGGTTTAGGTGTGGGTTAGGGTTAGGGTTAGGGTTAGGGTACGGGTTAGGGTTGGGGTTAGGGTACGGATTAATTTTAGGGTTAGGGTACGGTAAGGTTTATGGTTAGGGTTAGGGTTAGGTTTAGGTTTATAGTGCGGGTTAGCGTCAGGATTAGGGTTAGGGTTAGGGTACGAGTTAGGGTTAGGGTTAGGTTTAGGGTATGGGTTAGTGTTAGGGTTAGGGGTTAGGGTAAGTGTTAGGGTTAGTGTATGAGTTAGGGTTAGGGTATGGGTTAGGGTGAGGGTTATGGTATGGGTTAGGTTTAGGGTTAGGGTTAGGATTACGGTTAGGGTTATGGTACGTGTTAGCGTATAGGTTAGGGTTAGGGTTAGGTTACAGGTTAGGTTACGGGTTAGGGTTAGGGTTTGGGTTAGTGTTAGAGTATGGTGTAGGGTTATTGTTAGGGTTAGAGTTAGGGTTAGGGTTAGGGTACGGGTACGGGTTAGGGTTAGGTTTAGTGTACGGGATAGGGTTAGGATTATGGTTAGTGTTAGTGTTCGGGTTAGGGTTAGGGTACAGTTTAGGTTTAGGGTTAGGGTTAGTGTTAGGGTACGGGTTAGAGTTAGTGTACGTGTTAGGTCTAGGGTTAGGGACAGGTTAGCATTAGGGTTAGGGTACGGGATAGGTTTAGGGTATGGGTTAGGTCTAGGGTTAGGTTTTGGTTTAGGGTGTGGTTTAGGGTTAGGCATCGAGTTAGGTTTAGGGTTAGGGTTAGTGTTAGGGTACGGGTTAGGTTTAGGGTACGGGTTAGGTCTAGGGTTAGGGTTAGGTTTAGATGCGGGTTAGGGTCAGTTTTAGGGTACGGGATTAGGTTTAGGGTTATGGTCAGGGTTAGTGTTAGGTTCAGGGTTAGGGTTAAGGTACGGGTTCGGGTTACGGTACGAGTTAGGGTTAGGGATAGGGTTAGGTTTAGGGTTAAGGTTATAGTACGGGTTAGGGTTAGTGTTAGGGTTAGTTTTAGGGTTAGAGTACGGTTTAGGTTTAGTGTTAGGATTATGGTTAGTGTTAGTGTTAGGGATAGGGTTAGAGTACGGGTTAGGGTTAGGTTTAGGGTTAGGGTTCAGTTATAGTACGGGTTAGAGTTAGTGTTAGGGTTAGGGTTAGGGTTAGGGTTAGGATTAGGGTTAGGGTTACGGTACAGGTTAGGGTTAAGTTTACGGTGAGGATAGGTTTAGTGTACATGTTAGGTCTAGGGTTGGGTTAGGGTACGTGTTAGGTTTAGGGTTTGGGTTCTGGTTAGGGTTACGTTTAGGGTTAGGGTACGGGTTAGGTTTAGGGTTAGGGTAAGGGTTAGTGTTAGGGTACGGGTTAGGGTTAGAGTACGGGTTAGGGTTAGGTTTAGGTTTAGGGTTAGGGTTAGAGTATGGGTTAGGGTTAGTGTTAGGTTTTGGGTTACGGTTAGTGTACGGATAGGGTTAGGGTTAGGTTTAGGGTTAGGGTACAGGTTAGGGTTAGGTTTAGGGTGCGGGATAGGGTTAGTGTACGGGATAAGTTTAGTGTTAGGTTTAGGTTTAAGTTACGGGTTAGGGTTAGGGTACGGGTTAGGGTTAGGTTTAGTTGCGGGTTAGGGTTAGGGTACGAGTTAGGGTTAGGTTTAGGGTCAGGGTTAGGATTAGGGATAGGGTTATGGTACAGGTTAGGGTTAGGTTTGGGGTTACAGTACGGGTTAGTTTTAGGGTTAGGGTACGGGTTAGGGTTACGGTTAAGGTTAGGGTTAGTGTTAGGTTATGGGTTAGGGTTAGGGTACGGGTAAGGGTTATGGTTAGGGTGACAGTTAGGTTTAGGTTTAGGGTGCGGGTTAGGCTAGGGTTAGGGTTAGGGTTAGCGCTAGGTTATGGGTTAGGGTTACTCTTAGGGTTTGGGTATGGGTTAGGGTTAGGGTTAGGGTACGGGATAGGGTTGGGTACGGGTTAGTCAAGGGTTAGGGTTAGGTTTAGGGTACCGGATATGTTTAGGGTTAGATTTAGGGTTAGGGTTAGTGTATGGGTTAGGTTTACGGTACGGGTTAGGGTTTGGTTTAGGGTCAGGGTTAGGTTTAGGGTTAGGGTACGAGTTAGGGTTAGGGTTAGGTTTAGAGTACGGGTTAGTGTTAGGTTTAGGGTTAGGGTTAGAGTACGGGGTAGGGTTAGTGTTAGGGTTAGGTTTAGGGTTAGGGTATGGGTTAGGGTTACAGTTAGTGTTAGGATTAGAGTACGGGGTAGGGTTAGGGTTAGGGTTAGAGTATGGATAGGGTTAGGGTTAGGGTTAGGGTTAGGGTACCGGTTAGGGTTAGGGTATGGGTAGGTTTAGGATCAGTGTTAGGGTTAGGATACGAGTTAGGGTTAGGGTTAGGGTAAGGTTAAGTGTTATGGTTAGGTTTAGGGTTAGGGTTAAGTTTAGGGTGCGGTTTAGGGTTATGGTTAGTGTTAGGGTTAGGGTTAGAGTGCGGGTTTGGTTTAGTGTTAGGGTACGGGTTAGGTTTACCGTTTGGGTACGGGTTAGGGTAAGGTTTTGGGTTAGGGTTAGGGTTAGGTGTTAGGGTTAGAGTTAGTGTTAGGCTATGGTATAGGGTTAGAGTACGTGTTAGGGTTAGGTTTAGGGTTAGGGTTAGGTTTAGGGTTATAATATGGGTTAAGGTTAGACAGGTTTAGGTAAGGGTTAGAGTACGGGTTAGCGATAGTGTTAGGGTTAGGGTTAGTGTTAGGGTACGGGTTAGGTTTAGAGTATGGGTTAGGGTTACGTTTAGGGTTAGGGTTAGGGTTATAATACGGGTTAGGGTTAGTGTTTGGGTTATGGTTATGTTTAGGGTTAGGGTTAGAGTACGGATATGTTTAGGGTTAGGGTTAGGGTTACGGTACGGTTTAGGGTTAGGTTTAGGTTACGGGATAGGGTTAGCGTACGGGTTAAGTTTAGGTTTAGGGTTTGGTTTAGGTTACGGTTTAGGGTTAGGGTACGGGTTAGGGTTAGGTTTAGGTGAGGGTTAGGGTTAGGGTTAGGGTACAGTTTAGGTTTAGGGTTAGGGTCAAGGTTAGCGTTAGGTAGAAGGTTAGGGTACGGGTTAGGGTTAGGGTTGGGGTTAGGGTACGGGTTAGTTTTAGGTTAGGGTACGGTTCAGGGTTACGATTAAGTTAGGGTTAGGTTTATGGTACGGGTTAGGTTTATGGTACGGGTTAGGGTTATAGTACGGGTTAGGGTTAGGGTTAGAGTTAGGTTTAGGTGAGTGTTAGGGATAGGGTTAGATTACGGTTAGGGTTAGTGTTAGGTTTAGGTTTAGGCTTAGAGTCCAGGTTAGGTTTAGTTTTAGGCTAAGGGTTAGGGTTACGGTTAGGGTTAGGGTACGGGTTAGGGTTAGGGTTTGGGTTAGGGTTAGAGTACGGGGTAGGTTTAGTTTTAGGGTTAGAGTTAGGGTTAGGGTTAGGGTACGGGTTAGGGTTATAGTTAGGATTAGTGTTAGAGTATGGGGTAGGTTTAGTGTTAGTGTTAGGGTTAGTGTTCATGACCGGGTTAGGCTTAGGGTTAGGTTTAGTGTTAGGATACGGGTAGGGTTAGGTTTAGGGTATGGGATAGGGTTTGTGTTAGGTTTAGGGTTAGGGTAAGGTTATGGGTTAAGGATAGGGTTGGGGTTAGGGTATGAGTTAATTTTAGGTTTAGGGTACGGGTCAGGGTTACGGTTAAGTTTAGGGTTAGGTTTAGTGTATGGGTTAGGGTTAGGGTACGGTTTAGGGTTATGGTTAGTTTTAGGGTTAGGTTTAGGTTTAGGGTACGGATTAGGGTTAGGGTTAGGTTTAGGGTTAGCGCTACGGTATGGGTTAGGGTTACTGTTAGGGTTTGGGTATGGGTTAGGGTAAGGGTTAGGTTACGGGAGGGTTGGTTAAGGGTTAGGTCAAGGGTTAGTGTTAGGTTTAGGTACTGGTTAGGTTTAGGGTGAGGATTAGGGTTAGGGTTAGGGTATGGGTTAGGCTTAGGGTACAGGTTAGGGTTTGGTTCAGGGTCAGGGTTAGGGTTAGGGTTAGGTTTAAATTACGGGTTAGGTTTAGGGTACAGGTTAGGGTTAGCGTTATGGTCATGGTTAGGGTTAGGGTTAGGGTACGAGTTAGTGTTAGGGTTAGGGTACGAATTAGGGTTAGGGTTATGGTACGGGTTAGGTTTACAGTACGGGTTAGGGTTAGGGTGAGGGTTAGGGTTAGGGTTAGAGTACGGTTAGGGTTAGGGTTAGGGTTAGGGTTAGGGTTAGAGTACGGGTTAGGGTCAGTGTTAGGGTTAGGGTTAGGGTACGGGTTAGGTTTAGGGTTAGGTTTAGGGTTAGAGTACGGGATAGGATTAGTGTTAGGGTTAGGGTAGGGTTAGGGTTAGTCTACAGGTTAGGGTTAGGGTTAGGGTTAGAGTATGGGGTAGGTTTAGTGTTAGGGTTAGGTTTGGGTTTAATGTACGGTTTATGCTTAATTTAGGTTTAGGGTTAGGATACGGGTTAGGGTTAGGTTTCGGGTACGGGAAGGGTTAGCATATGGGTTAAGTTTAGGGTTATGGTTAGGTTTAGGTCACAGGTTAGGGTTAGTGTTCGGGTAAGGTTAGGTTTTGGGTGCGGGTTAGGGTTAGGGTTAGGATTAGTGTAAGGGTTAGGGTCAGGTTTAGGGTCAGGTTTCGGGTTAGGGTTTGTGTTAGGGTACGGGTTAGTGTTAGTTTTGGGGTTAGGGTACGGGTTAGTTTTCGGGTTAGGGTATGGGTTAGGGTTACGGTAAAGGTAAAGGTTAGGGTTAGGGTATGGGTTAGGTTTAGGTTACGGTTAAGGGTTATGGTTTGGGTTAGGGTTAGTGTTAAGTTGAGGGTGCGGGTTATGGTTATGGGTTGGGTTAGGGTTAGGGTACGGGTTTGGGTTAGTGTTAGGGTACGGGTTAGGTTTACCGTTTGGGTATGGGTTAGGGTAAGGGTTAGGATTAGTGTTAGGTTTAGGGTACGTGATATGGTTAGGGTTTGGGTACGGGTTAGGATTAGGGATAGGATTATGGTACAGGTTAGGGTTAAGGTTGGGGTTATGGTACGGGTTATTTTCAGGGTTATGGTACGGGTTAGGGTTACGGTTAATGTTAGCGTTAGTGTTAGGTTATGGGTTAGGTTTAGGGTACAGATAATGGTTATGGTTAGGGTTACGGTTAGGTTTAGGTTTAGGGTGCGGGTTAAGCTTAGGGTTAGGGTTAGGGTTGGCGCTAGGGTACGGGTTAGGGTTACTCTTAGGGTTTGGGTACGGGTACGGGTTAGGGTTAGGGTACGGGATAGGGTTGGGTACGGTTTAGGACAAGGTTTAGGGTTAGGTTTAGGGTACAGGATAGGGTTGGCGTAGGTTTAGGTTTAGGTTTAGGGTATGGGTTAGGTTTAGGGTACAGGTTAGGGTTAGGGTTAGGGTCAGTGTTAGGGTTAGGGTTAGGGTACGAGTTAGGGTTAGGGTAAGGTTTAGGGTATGGGTTAGAGTACGGTTAGGGTTAGGGTTAGGGTTAGGGTTAGAGTACGGAATAGGGTTAGTGTTAGGGTTAGGGTTAGGGTTAGGGTTAGGGTATGGGTTAGGCTTAGGGTACGGGTTAGGGTTAGGGTTAGGGTAGGTTTAGGGTTAGGGTTAGGGTTAGGGTACGGGTTAGGGTTAGGTTTAGGGTACGGGTTAGGGTTAGGGTACGGGTTAGGTTTAAGGTACGGGTTAGGGTTAGGGTTAGGGTTAGGGTCAGGGTTAGGTTTAGGGTTAGGGTACGAATTAGGGTTAGGGTTAGGGTACTGGTTAGTGTTAGGGTTATGGTATGGGGTAGGTTTACAGTTCGGATAAGGGTTAGGGTGAAGTTTAGGGTTAGGGTTAGAATACGGTTAGGGTTAGGGTTAGGGTTAGAGTACAAGTTAGGGTTAGTGTTAGGGTTAGGGTTAGGTTTAGGGTTAGTGTTAGGGTACGGGTTAGGGTTAGGGTTAGAGTATGGGATAGGGTTAGTGTTAGGGTTAGTGTTAGGGTTAGGGTACCGGTTAGGATTAGGGTTAGTGTTAGAGTACGGGATAGGGTTAGTGTTTTAGGGTTAGGGTTAGGGTTAGAGTACGGGTTTGGGTTAGTGTTAGGGTACAAGTTAGGTTTACCGATTGGGTACGGGTTAGGTTAAGGGTTAAGGTTAAGGTTAGGGTATGTGTTAGGGTCAGGGTTTGGGGATGGGTTAGGGTTACGTTTAGGGTTAGGGTACGGGTTAGGTTTAGGGTTAGTGTAAATGTTAGTGTTAGTGTACGGGATAGGGTTAGAGAACGGGTTAGGGTTAGGTTTAGGTTTAGGGTTAGGGTTAGAATACGGGTTAGGGTTAGTGTTAGTGTTAGGGTTAAGTTTAGTGTACGGATATTGTTAGGGTTACGGTTAGGGTTAGGGTATGGGTTAGGGTTAGGTTTAGGTTACGGGATAGTGTTAGTGTACGGGTTAAGTTTAGGGTTAGGGTTAGGTTTAGGTGATGGGTTAGGGTTTGGGTACGGGTTAGGGTTAGGTTTAGGGTACGGGACAGGGTTAGCATATGGGTTAAGTTTAGGGTTAGGGTTAGGTTTAGGTTACGGGGTAGGGTTAGGGTACGGGTTAGGGTTAGGTTTAGGGTTAGGGTTAGAGTACGGGTTATGGTTAGTGTTAGGTTTAGGGTTAGGGTTAGGGTTAGAGTGCGGATAGGGTTAGGGTTAGGGTTAGGTTTAGGGTACGGGTTAGGGTTAGGTTTAGGGTACGGGATAGGGTTAGCGTACGGGTTAAGTTTAGGTTTAGGGTTAGGTTTAGGTTACGGGTTAGGGTTAGGGTACGGGTTAGGATTAGGTTTAGGTGAGGGTTAGTATTAGGGTTAGGGTTATGGTACGGGTTAGGGTTAGGTTTAGGGTCAGGGTTAGCGTTAGGGATAGGGTTAGGGTACCGGTTAGATTTAGGGTTAGGGTACGGGTCAGGGTTATGCTTAAGGTTAGCGTTAGGGTTAGGAATATGGTACGGGTTAGGGTTACAGTACGGGTTAGTGTTAGGTTGAGGGTTAGGGTTAGGGTTAGAGTACGGTTAGGGTTAGTGTTAGGGTTAGGGTTAGGGTTAGAGTACGGGTTTGGGTTAGTGTTAGGGTTAGTTTTAGGGTTAGGGTTAGGGTACGGGTTAGGGTTAGATTTAGGATTAGTTTTAGTGTTAGGGTACGGGTTAAGTTTAGGGTTGGGGTTTGGTACGGGTTAATTTTAGGGTTAGGGTACGAGTCAGGGTTACGGTTAAGTTTAGGGTTAGGGTTAGGGTATGGGTTAGGGTTAGGGTATGGTTAAGGGTTATGGTTAGGGTTAGGTTTAGGTTTAGGTTTAGGGTGGGGTTTAGGGTTAGGGTTAGGGTTAGCGCTAGGGTATGGTTAGGGTTACTGTTAGGTTTTGGGTACGGTTTAGGGTTAAGGTTTGGTCACGAATTATGGTTGCGTACGGGTTAGGTCAAGGGTTACGTTTAGGTTTAGGGTACGGGTTAGGTTTAGGGTTAGGGTAAGGGTTAGTGTTAGGGTTAGAGTACGGGTTAGGGTTAGGTTTAGTGTTAGGGTTAGGGTTAGAGTTGGGTTAGGGTTAGTGTTAGGGTTAGTTTTAGTGTACGGATAGGATTAGGGGTAGGGTTAGGGTTAGGGTACAGGTTAGGGTTAGTTTTAGGGTACGGGATAGGGTTAGTGTACGGGATAAGTTTAGGGTTAGGTTTAGGTTTAGGTTACGGTTTAGGGTTAGGGTACGGTTTTGGGTTAGGTTTAGGTGAGGGTTAGAGTTAGGGTACGGGTTAGGGTTAGGTTTAGGGTCAGGGTTAGCGTTAGGGATAGGATTAGGGTACAGGTTAGGGTTAGGGTTGGGGTTAGGGTATGGGTTAGTGTTAGGTTTAGGGTACGGGATAGGGTTAGCGTACGGGTTAATTTAGGGTTAGGTTTAGGTTTAGGTTAAGGGTTAGGGTTAGGGTACGGGTTAGATTTAGGTTTAGGGTTAGGGTTAGGGTACGGGTTAGGGTTAGGTTTAGGGTACTGGATAGGGTTAGATTATGGATTAATTTTAGTGTAGGTTTAGGTTTAGGTTACGGGTTAGGGTTAGGGTATGGGTTAGGGTTAGGTTTAGGTGAGCGTTAGGGTTAGGGTAGGGGTTAGGGTTAGGTTTAGGTCAGGGTTAGCATTAGGGATAGGGTTAGGGTACAGGTTAGGGTAAGGGTTGTGGTTAGGGTACGTGTTAGTTTTAGGATTAGGGTACGGGTCAGCGTTATGGTTAGGCTTAGGGTTAGGTTTAGGGTTAGGTTACGGGTTAGGGTTAGGTTTAGGGTACCGGATAGTGTTAGGTTTAGGTGCGGGTAAGGGTTAGGGTACGGGTTAGGGTTAGGTTTAGGTCAGGGTTAGCGTTAGGGATAGGTTTAGGGTACAGGTTAGGGTTAGGGTTGGGGTTCGGGTACGGGTCAGTTTTAGGATTACGGTACGGGTCAGGGCTACGGTTAAGTTTAGGGTTAGGTTTAGCGTTATGGTATGGGTTAGGGTTACAGTACGGGTTAGGGTTAGCGTGAGGGTTAGAATTAGGGTTAGAGTACGGTTAGGGTTAGGGTTAGGGTTAGGGTAAGGTTTAGGGTTCGGGTTAGGGTTATGGTACGTGTTAGGGTTAGGGTTTGGGTTAGGGTTAGAGTACGGGGTAGGGTTAGTGTTAGGGTTAGAGTTAGGGTTAGGGTACGGGTTAGGGTTAGAGTTAGGTTTAGGGTTAGGGTATTGGGTAGTGTTAGGGTTAGTTTTAGGGTTAGGGTTAATGGACGGGTTAGGCTTAGGGATAGGTTTAGGGTTAGGGTACGGGTTAGGTTTAGGTTTAGGGTATGGGATAGGGTTAGCGTAGGGGTTAAGTTTAGGGTTAGGGTTAGGTTTAGGTTATCGGTTAGGGTTAAGTTTAGGTGCGGGTTAGGGTTAGGGTACGGGTTAGAGTTAGGTTTAGGGTCAGGGTTAGTATTAGGGATAGGGTTATGGTACGGTTAGGGTTAGGGTTGGGGTTACGGTACGGGTTAGTTTTAGGGTTAGGGTATGGTTTAGGGTTACGGTTAAGGTTAGGGTTAGTGTTAGGTTATGGGTTAGGGTTATGGTATGGGTTAGGGTTATGGTTAGGGTGACGGTTAGGTTTAGGTTTAGGGTGCGGGTTAGGCTTAGGGTTAGGGTTAGGGTTAGCGCTAGTGTATGGGTTAGTGTTACTCATAGGGTTTGGATACGGGTTAGGGTTAGGTTTAGGGTACAGGATAGGGTTGGGTACGGGTTAAGACAAGGGTTAGGGTTAGGTTTAGGGTACGGGATAGGGTTAGAAGTAGGTTTAGGTTTATGTTTAAGGTATGGGTTAGGCTTAGGGTACGGGTTAGGGTTAGGGTTAGGGTCAGGGTTAGGGTTAGGGATAGGGTACGAGTTAGGGTTAGGTTTAGGGTACGGGTTAGGGTTATGGTTAGGGTTAGGGTTAGGGTTAGAGTACGGGGTAGGGTTAGTGTTAGGGTTAGGTTTAGGTTTAAGGTACGGGTTAGGGTTAGAGTTAGGGTTAGGGTTAGAGTACGGGGTAGGGTTTGTGTACGGGTTAGGGTTAGGATCAGTGTTAGGTTTAGGGTACGAGTTAGGGTTAGTTTAGGGTACGGTTAAGGGTTATGGTTAGCGTTAGGGTTAGGGTTAAGTTTATGGTGCTGTTTAGGGTTAGGGTTAGGGTTAGGGTTAGGTTTAGAGTACGGGTTTGGGTTAGTGTTAGGGTATGGGTTAGGTTTACCGTTTGGGTACGGGTTAGGTAAGGGTTAGGTTTAGGGTTAGGGGTTAGTGTTAGAGTTAGTGTTAGGCTACGGGATAGATTTAGAGTACGGGTTAGGGTTAGGTTTAGTGTTAGGCTTAGGTTTAGGGTTATAGTACGGGTTTGGGTTAGAGATATGGTTAGGTTTAAGGTTACAGAACGGGTTAGGGATAGTGTTAGGGTTAGGGTTAGTGTTAGGGTACGGGTTAGGGTTAGCATATGGGTTAGGGTTACGTTTAGCTTTAGGGTTAGTGTAAGAGTACGGGTTAGGGTTAGTGTTAGGGTTAGGGTTAGGGTTAGGGTTAGGGTTAGAGTGCGGATAGAGTTAGGGTTAGGGTTAGCGTTAGGGTAGGGGTTAGGGTTAGGTTTAGGGTACGGGATAGGGTTAGGGAAGGGGTTAAGTTTCGGGTTAGGGTCAGGTTTAGGTTATGGGTTAAGGTTAGGGTACGGGTTAGGGTTAGGTTTAAGTGAGGGTTAGTGTTAGGGTTAGGGATAGGGTACAGGTTAGGTTTAGTTTTAGGGTCAGTGTTAGCGTTAGGGATAGGGTTAGGGTACGGGTTAGGGTTAGGGTTGGGGTTAGGGTACAGTTTTGTTTTAGGGTTAGGGTATGGGTCAGGGTTACGATTAAGTTTAGGGTTAGGGTTGGGTTTATGGTATGGGTTAGGGTTACAGTACGGTTAGGGTTAGGGTGAGGGTTAGTGTTAGGGTTAGAGTATGGTTAGGGTTAGGGTTAGGGTTAGGGTTAGGGTTAGAGTACGGGTTAGGGTTAGTGTTAGAGTTAGGGTTAGGGTTAGGGTTAGGGTTAGGGTTTGGTTTAGGGTAAGGGTTTGTGTTAGGGTTAGAGTATGGGGTAGGGTTAGTGTTAGGGTTAGGTTTAGGGTTAGGATTAGGGTACGGATTAGGGTTAGTGTTAGGGTTAGGGTTAGATTACGGGGAAGGGTTAGTGTTAGTGTTAGGGTTAGGGTTAATGTACGTGTTAGGCTTAGGGTTAGGTTTAGTGTTAGGTTACGGTTTAGGGTTAGGTTTAGGGTGCGGGATAGTGTTAGCGTACGGGTTAAGTTTAGGGTTAGGGTTAGGGTTAGGCTTACGTTATGGGTTTGGGTTAGGTTTGGTGTGGTTTAGGGTTAGTGTTATGGTTAGGGTATAGGTTAGGGTTAGGGTTGGTGTTAGGGTACGGGTTAATTTAAGGTTTAGGTTACGGGTCAGGGTTATGGTTAAGTTTAGGGTTAGGGTTAGGTATGGTTTAGTGTTAGGGTACGGGTATTGTTTAGGGATAGGGTTACGGTTAGTGTTAGCGCTAGGGTATGGTTTAGGGTTACTGTTAGGGTTTGGGTACGGGTTAGGGTTAGGGTTACGTTACGGGTTAGGTTAAGGGTTAGGGTTAGGTTTAGGGTACGGGTTAGGGTTAGGGTTAGGATTAGGTTTAGGGTTAGGGTATGGGTTAGGCTTAGGGTACGGGTTAGGGTTAGGGTTAGGGTCAGGGTTAGGGTTTAGGTTTAGGGTATGGGTTAGTGTTAGGTTTAGGGTTAGGGTATGGGTTAGATTTAGGATACGGGTTAGGGTTAGGGTTAGGGTCAGGTTTAGGGTTAGGGTATGAATTAGGGTTAGGTTTAGGATACGGGTTAGGTTTAGGGTTATGGTATGGGTTAGGGTTACAGTATGGGTTAGGGTTACAGTTAAGGGTTACGGTTAGGGTTAGAATACGGTTAGGGTTAGGGTTAGTGTTAGCAATAGAGTACAGGTTAGGGTTAGTGTTAGGGTTAGGTTTAGGGTTAGGGTTAGGGTACGGGTACGGGTTAGGGTTAGGGTTAGTGTTAGAGTACGGGTTAGGGTTGGTGTTAGGGTTAGGGTTAGGGTTAGAGTACAGGTTAGGGTTAGGTTTAAGGTTAGGTTTAGGATTAGAGTACGGGGTAGGGTTAGTGTTAGGGTTAGGGTTAGGGTTAATGTATGGGTTTGGCTTAGGTTTAGGTTTAGGGTTAGTTTACGTTTTAGGGTTAGGTTTAGGGTAAGGGATAGGTTTAGCGTATGGGTTAAGTTTAGGTTTGGGTTTAGGTTTAGGTTACGGGTTAGGGTGAGGGTACGGGTTAGGGTTAGGTTTAGGGTGCGGGTTAGTTTTAGGGTTAGGGTTAGGGTTAGTGTACTGGTTAAGGTTAGGATTAGGGTCAGGGTTAGGGTTAGGGTTAGGGTTAGGGTTAGAGTACAGGTTAGCGTTAGTGTTAAGGTTAGTGTTAGGGTTAGGTTTAGGTTTAGTGTTAGGGTTAGTGTACGGGTTAGGGTTAGGTTTAGGGTTAGGGTTGGAGTACGGGGTAGGGTTAGTGTTAGGGTTAGGGTTAGGGTTAGGGTTAATGTACAGATTAGGCTTAGGGTTAGGTTTAGGATTAGGATACGGGTTAGCGTTAGGTTTAGGGTCCGGGATAGGGTTAGCGTACGGGTTAAGGGTTATGATACCGGTTATCGTTAGGTTTAGGGTCCGGGATAGGGTTAGGGTACGGGTTAAGTTTAGGGTTAGGGTTAGGTTTAGGTTATGGGTTAGGGTTATGGTATGGGTTAGGGTTAGGTTTAGGGTGCAGGTTAGGGTTAGTGTTAGGTTTAGTGTAAGTGTTAGGGTTAGGTTTAGGGTCAGGTTTAGGGTTAGGGTTAGTGTTAGGGTATGGGTTAGGGTTAGGTTTGGGGTTAGGGTATAGGTTAGTTTTAGGGTTAGGTTTGGGGTTAGGGTTAAGTTTAAGGTTAGGGTTAGGTTTAGGGTCAGGGTTAGGGTTAGGTTTATGGTTAGTGTTAGGGTTAGGGTACGGGTTAGGGTTACTGTACGGGTTAGGGTTAGGTTTAGGTTTAGGGTTAGGGTTAGGGTTAGGGTCCAGGTTAGGGTTAGTGTACGGGATAGTGTTAGGATTAGGGATAGTGTTAGTGTTAGGGTTAGGGTACAGGTGAGCGTTAGGGTTAGGGTACGGGATAGGTTGAGGGTACGGTTTAGGTCTAGGGGTAGGGTTATGTTTAGTGTGTGGGTTAGGGTTAGGCATCGGATTAGGGTTAGTGTACATGTTAGGTTTTTTGTACGGGTTAGGGTTAGTGTTAGGTTTATGGTACGGGTTAGGGTTAGGGTTAGAGTTAGGTTTAGGATGCGGGTTAGGGTTAGGGTTAGGGTACAGGTTTGGGTTAGGGTTAGGGTTATTATACGGGATAGGTTTAGGATTAGGGTTAGTGCTAGTGTTAGGGTTAGGGTACAGGTTAGTGTTAGGGATAGGTTACGGGATAGGTTTAGGGTACGGTTTAGGTCTAGGGTTAGGGTTAGGTTTAGGGTGTGGGTTAGGGTTAGGCATCTGGTTAGGGATAGGGTACTGGTTAGGGTTAGGTACGGGTTAGGGTTAGTGTTAGGGTTATGGTACATTTTAGGGTTAGGTTAGTGTTAGGGTACGGGTTAGGTTTAGAGTACGGATTAGGGTTAGGTTTAGGGTTAGGGTTAGGTTAGAGTACGGGTTAGGGTTAGTGTTAGTGTTAGGGTTAGGTTTAGCGTTAGGGTAAGTTTAAGGTTAAAGTTAGGTTTAGTTTACGGGTTAGGGTTAGGGTACGGGTTACTTTTAGGGTTAAGTTTCGGGTTAGGTTTTGGGTACGGGTTAGGGTTATGTTTAGCGTTATGGTATGGGTTAGGTTTAGTTTTAGGGTTCGTGTACGGTTTAGGGTTAGGGTACGTGATAGGTTTAGTGTTAGGGTAATGGTTAGGGTTAGGTTTAGGATCCGGGTTAGGGTTAGGGTTAGGGTTAGCGCTAGGGTATGGGTTAGGGTTACTGTTAGGGTTTGGGTACTGGTTAGGGTTAGGTCTAGGGTACGGGATATTTTGGGTATGGGTAGGTAGAGGGTTAGGGTTACATTTAGGGTTCGGGTTAGAGTTAGGGTTAGGTTTAGGTTTAGAGATAGGGTATGGGTTAGGCTTAGGGTATGGGTTAGTGTTATGGTTAGCGTCAGGGTTAGGGTAGTTTTAGGGTACGAGTTAGGGTTAGGGTTAGGTTTAGGGTATGGTTTAGTGTTAGGGTTAGGTTTAATTACGGGTTAGGGTCAGGGTACCGGTTAAGGTTAGAGATATGGTCATGGTTAGGTTTAGGGTTTGGGTACGATTTAGTGTTAGGGTTAGGGTACGGGTTAGGGTTGGGGTTATGGTACGGGTTAGCGTTACAGTACGGGTTAGGGTTAGGGTGAGGGTTAGGGTTAGGGTTAGAGTATGGTTAAGGTTAGTGTTAGGGTTAGGGTTAGGGTTAGGGTACGGGTTAGGGTTAGGGTTAGTTTTAGGTTTAGAATACGGGATAAGATTAGTGTTAGGGTTAGGGTTAGGGTTAGTGTACGGGTTAGGGACAGGTTTAGGGTTAGGTTTAGAGTATGGGGTAGGATTAGTGTTAGGGTTAGGTTTGGGTTTAATGTACGGTTAGGCTTAGGGTTAGGTTTAGGGTTAGGATACGGGTTAGGTTTAGGTTTCGGGTACGGGATAGGGTTAGCATACGGGTTAATTTAGGGTTATGGTTAGGTTTAGGTCACGGGTTAGGGTTAGGGTTCGGGTTAGGGTTAGGTTTGGGGTGCGTTTTAGGGTTAGGTTTAGGATTAGTGTAAGGGTTAGGGTCAGGTTTAGGGTTAGGGTTAGGGTTAGTGTTAGGGTACGGGTTAGGGTTAGGTTTGGGGTTAGGGTACGGGTTAGTTTTGGGGTTAGGGTATGGGTTAGGGTTACGGTAAAGGTTAGGGTTAGGGTTAGGGTATGGGTTAGGCTTAGGTTACGGTTAAGGGTTATGGTTTGGGTTAGGGTTAGGTTTAAGTTTAGGGTGCGGGTTAGGGTTACGTTTAGGATTAGGGTACCGGTTACATTTAGGGTTAGGGTAAGGGTTAGTTTTAGGGTACGGGATAGGGTTAGAGTACGGGTTAGGGTTAGGTTTAGGGTTAGGGTTAGGTTTAGAGTACGGGTTATGGTTAGAGTTAGGGTTAGGTTTAGGTTCAGGGTTAGGGTTAGGGTTAGTGTTATGGTTAGGGTTAGGGTTAGGGTTAGGGTTAGGGTTAGGGTTAAAGTACGGGTTAGGTTTAGGGTACGAGTTAAGGTTAGGGTTAGGGTCAGGTTTAGGTTAGGGTGTCGAGTTAGGGTTAGGTTTAGGGTTGGGTTAGGGTTAGGGTTATGGTACAGGTTAGGGTTACAGTACGGGTTAGGGTTAGGGTGAGGTTTAGGGTTAGTGTTAGAGTATGGTTATGGTTAGTGTTAGGGTTAGGGTTAGAGTACGGGTTAGGGTTAGTGTTAGGGTTAGGGTTAAGGTTAGGTTTAGGGTTAGGGTTAGGGTACGGGTTAGGGTTAGGGTTAGTTTTAGGGTTAGTGTACGGGGTATTATTAGTGTGGGTGTTTGTGTTAGGGTTGGGGTTAATGTACGGTTTAGGCTTAGGGTTAGGTTTATGGTTAGGGTACGGGTTAGAGTTAGGTTTATGTTACGGGATAGGTTTAGCGTACGGGTTAAGTTTAAGGTTATGTTTAGGTTTAGGTTACGGTTTAGGGTTAGGGTACGCGTTAGCGTTAGGTTTAGGGTGCGGGTTAGGGTTAGGGTTAGGATTAGTGTAAGGGGTAGGGTTAGGTTTAGGGTCAGTCTTAGGGTTTTGGTTAGTGTTAGGGGATGGGTTAGGGTTAGGGTTGGGGTTAGGGTATGGTTTAGTTTTGGGTTAGGTTATGGGTTAGGGTTACGGTTAAGTTTAAGGTTAGGTTTAGGGTATGGGTTAGGGTTAGGTTACGGTTAAGGATTATGGTTTGTTTTAGGGTTAGGTTTAAGCTTAGGGTGCGTGTTATGGTTAGGGTTAGGGTTAGGGTTAGGGTTAGGTTTAGAGTACGGGTTTGGGTTAGTGTTAGGGTACGTGTTAGGTTTACCGTTTGGGTACGGGTTAGGGTAAGGTTTAGGGTTAGGGTTATGTTTAGGGTTAGGGTACATATTAGGGTTAGGGTTTGGGTATGGGTTAGGGTTACGTTTAGGGTTAGGGTACGGGTTAGGTTTCGGGTTAGGTTAAGGGTTAGTGTTAGGGTACGGGATAGGGTTAGAGTATGGGTTAAGGTTAGGTTTAGGTTTAGGGTTAGGGTTAGAGTACGGGATAGGGTTAGTGTTAGGGTTAGGGTTAGGGTTAGTGTACGGATAGAGTTAGGGTTAGGGTTAGGGTTAGGGTACGGGTTAGGGTTTGGTTTAGGGTACCAGATAGGATTAGTGTATGGGTTAAGTTTAGGGTTAGGGTTAAGTTTAGGTTACGGTTTAGGGTTAGAATATGGGTTAGGGATAGGTTTAGGTGCGGGTTAGGGTTAGGGTACGGGTTAGGGTTAGGTTTAGTGTCACGGTTAGTGTTAGAAATAGGGTTATGGTATGGGTTAGGAGTATGGTTGGGTTTAGGGTACGGGTTAGTTTTAGGGTTAGGTTACGGGTTAGGGTTACGGTAAAGGTTAGGTTTAGTGTTAGGGTATGGGTTAGGGTTACTGTTAGGTTTTGGGTATGGGTTAGGGTTAGTTTTAGGGTACGGGATAGAGTTGGGTACGGGTTAGGTCAAGGGTTAGGGTTAGATTTAGGGTACAGGTTTGGGTTAGCGTTAAGTTTAGGGATAGGGTTAGGATATGCATTAGGTTTACGGTACGGGTTAGGGTTAAGGTCAGGGTTAGTGTTAGGTTTATGGTACGGTGTTAGGGTTAGGGTTAGGTTTATGGTACGGGTTAGGGTTAGGGTTAGTGTTTGAGTACGGGTAGGGTTAGTGTTAGGTTTAGGGTTAGAATTAATGTATGGGTTAGGCTTAGGGTTTGGTTAGGGTTAGGATACGGGTTAGGGTGAGGTTTGGGTTATGGGATAGGGTTAGCGTATGGGTTAAGTTTAGGGTTAGGGTTAGGTTTAGGATACGGGTTAGGGTTAGGGTACGGGTTAGGGTTAGGTTTAGGGTGCGGAATAGGGTTAGGGTTTGGGTTAGTGTAAGGGTTAGGGTTAGGTTTAGGGTCAGGGTTAGGGTTAGGGTTAGTGTTAGGGTACGGGTTAGCGTTAGGGTTGGGGTTAGGGTACGGGTTAGGGTTATGGTTAAGGTTAGGGTTAGGGTTAGGTTATGGGTTATGGTTAGGTTACGGTTAAGGGAATGGTTTGTGTTAGGGTTAGGGTTAAGTTTAGGTTGCGGTATAGGGTTAGGGTTAGGGTTAGAGTATGGGTTTGAGTTAGTGATATGGTACAGGTTAAGTTTACGCTTGGGTACGGGTAAGGGTAAGGGTTAGGGTTAGGGTTAGGGTTAGGTGTTAGGGTCAGAGTTAGAATTAGGCTACGGGCAGGGTTAGGGTACGGGTTAGGGTAGGGTTAGGGTTCGGGTTAGGGTTAGTGTACGGGTTATGTTTAGGGTTAGGGTTAGGGTTAGGGGTAGGGTAGGTTTAGGGTACGGGTTAGGGTTAGGTTTAGGGTCAGGATTAGCGTTAGGAATAGGGTTTTGGTACGGGTTAGGTTTAGGGTTGGGGTTAGGGTACGGGTTAGTTTTAGGGTTAGTGTATGGGTCAGGGTTACGGCTATGGTTAGGGTTAGGGTTAGGGTATGGTTTAGTGTTAGGGAAAGGGTAAGGTTTATGGTTAGGTTTAGGGTTAGGTTTAGGTTTAGGGTGCGGGACAGGGTTAGGGTTAGGTTTAGTGTTAGCACTAGGATATGGGTTAGGGTTACTCTTAGGGTTGGGTACGGGTTAGGGTTAGGTTTAGGTTACGATATAGGGTTGGCTTGGGGTTAGGTCAAGGGTTAGGGTTAGGTTTAGGGTACGGGTTAGGGTTACGGTTAGGTTTATGGTTAGGGTTTGGGTATGGGTTAGGCTTAGGGTACGGATTAGGGTTAGGGAAAGGGTTTGGTTAGAGTACGGGTTAGGGTTACGTTTAGGGTTAGGGTTAGTGTTAGAGTACGGGTTAGGGTTAGTGTTAGGGTTAGGGTTAGGGTTAGTGTACGGATAGGGTTAGGGTTAGGTTAAGGATTAGGGTACGGGTGAGGGTTAAGTTTAGGGTATGGGATAGGGTTAGTGTACGGGTTAAGTTAAGGGTTAGGGTTAGGTTTAGGTTACGGGTTCTGGTTAGGGTACGGGTTAGGGTTAGGTTTAGGTGCGGGTTAGGGTTAGGGTACGGGTCAGGGTTATGTTTAGGGTCAGGGTTAGGGTTAGGGATAGGGTTATGGTACGTGTTAGGGTTAGGGTTTGGGTTAGGGTACAGGTTAGTTTTAGGGTTAGGGTACGGGTTAGGGTTACGGTTAAGGTTAGGTTTAGTGTTAGGGTATGGGTCAAGGTTAGGGTACGGGTAAGGGTTATGGTTAGGGTTAGTTTTAGTTTTAGGCTTAGGGTGCGCGTTAGGCTTAGGGTTAGGGTTAGGGTTAGTGCTAGGGTATGGGTTAGGGTTACTGTTAGGATTTGGATACGGGTTAGGGTTAGGGTTAGGGTACGAGATAGGGTTGGGTACGCGTTAGGTCAAGGGTTAGGTTTAGGTTTAGGGTAAGGGTTATTGTTAGGGTTAGGTTTAGGGTATGGGATAGGGTTAGTATGGGTTAAGTTTAGGGTTAGGGTTAGGTTACGGGTTAGGGTTAGGGTACGGGTTAGGGTTAGGTTTCGGTGTGGGTAAGGGTTAGTGTATGGGTACAGGTTAGAGTTAGGGTTAGGGTTAGTGTACGGGTTAGGGTTAGGGTTAGTGTTAGTGTTAGGATACGGGTTAGGACTTGGGTTAGGGTACGGGATAGGGTTAGGGTACGGGTTATGTCTAGGGTTAGGGTTAGGTTTAGGGTGTGGGTTACAGTTAGGCCCTGGGTTAGGGTTAGGGTACGGGTTAGGGTTAGGGTATGGGTTAGGGTTATGGTTAGTGTACGGCTTAGGGTTAGGGTTAGTGTTAGGGTTAGGGTACGGGTTAGTGTTAGAGTACGGGTTAGGGTTAGGCTACAGGTTAGGTCTAGGGTTAGGGTTAGGTTTAGGATGCGGGTTAGGGTTAGGGTTAGGGTACGGGATTAGGGTTAGGGTTAGGGTCAGGGTTAGGGTTAGGTTTTGGGTTAGGGTTAGGGTTGGGTACGGGTTCGGGTTACGGTACGAGTTAGGGTTAGTGTAAGGGTTAGGTTTAGGGATAGGATTATAGTAGGGGGTTAGGGTTAGTGTTAGGGTTACGTTTAGGGTTAGAGTACTGATTAAGGTTAGTGTTCGGTTTATGGTTATTGTTAGGGTTAGGGTTAAGGTTATAGTACGGGTTAGGGTTAGGATTAGGGTTAGGGTTAAGTTTAGAATACGGGATAGGGTTAGTGTTAGGGTTAGGGTTAGGGAAAGGGTTAGTGTGTGGTCAGGGTTAGGTTTAGGGTCATGGTTAGGGTTAGGATTAGTGTTAGTGTACGCGTTAAGGTTAGGGTTGGGGTTAGGGTACGGGGTAGTTTTAGGGTTAGGGTACGAGTTAGGGTTACAGTTAAGGTTAGGGTTAGGGTTAGGGTATGGGTTAGGGTTAGGTTACGGTTAAGGGATACAGTTTGCGTTAGTGTTAGGGTTAAGTTAAGGGTGCGGGTTAGGGTTAGGGTTAGGGTTAGGTTTAGAGTACGGGTTTGGGTTAGTGTTAGGGTACGTGTTAGGTTTACCGTTTGGGTACGTGTTCGGATAAGGGTTAGGGTTAGGTTTAGGGTTAGTGTTTAGGGTTAGTGTTAGGGTTATACTACGGGGTTAGGGTACGGGTTAGGGTACGGGTTAGGGTTCGGTTTAGGGTTAGAGTACGGGTTTGGGTTAGTGTTAGGTTACGGGTTAGGTTTACCGTTTGGGTTCAAGTTAGGGTTAAGGGTTAGTGTTAGGGTTAGTGGTTAGGGTTAGAGTTAGGGTTAGGCTACGGGTAGGGTTAGGGTACGGGTTAGGGTTAGGGTTAGCGTTAGTGTTAGGGTTACATTACGGGTGAGGGTTAAGGTTAGGGTACGGGATAGGGTTAGTGTAGGTGTTAGGTCTAGGGTTACGGTTAGGTTTAGTGTGCGGGTTAGGGTTAGGGTAGGTGTTAGGGTTATGGTTTAGGGTTAGGTTTAGGGTCAAGGTTAGGGTTAGGTTTAGGGTTAGGGTTAGGGTTAGAGTACGTGTTAGGGTTAGGGTTTGGTACAGGTTAGGGTTCCCTTTAGGGTTAGGGTACGGGTTAGGTTTAGGTGTAGGGTAAGTGTTAGTGTTAGGGTACGGGTTAGGGTTAGTGTTAGGGTTAGGGTTAGGGTTAGTGTACGGATAGTGTTAGGGTTAAAGTTAGGGTTACGGTACAGTATAGGGTTAGGTTTAGGGTATGGGATAGGGTTAGTGTACGGGTTAACTTTAGGGTTAAGGTTAGGTTTAGGTACGGGTTAGGGATAGGGAACGGGTTAGGGTTAGGTTTCAGTGCGGGTTAGGGTTAGGATTAGTGTACGGGTTAGGGTTAGTGTTAGCGTTAGGGTTCGTGTTAGGGTTAGGATACGGGTTAGGACTAGGGTTAGGGTACGGGATAGGGTTAGCATATGGGTTATGTCTAGTGTTAGGGTTAGGTTCACGGTGCGGGTTAGATTTAGGCCCTGGGTTAGGGTTAGGGTACGGGTTAGGGTTAGGGTATGGGCTAGGGTTATTGTTAGTGTACGGGTTAGGGTTAGGGTTAGTGTTAGGGTTAGGGTATGGGTTAGGGTTAGGGTACGGGTTAGGGTTAGGCTCCGGGTTAGGTCTAGGGTTAGGGTTAGGTTTAGGATGCGGGTTAGGGTTAGGTTTAGGGTACGGGATTAGGGTTAGGGTTAGGGTCAGCGTTAGGGTAGGTTTAGGGTTAGGGTTAGGGTTGGGTATGGGTTCGGGTTATGGTACGAGTTAAGGTTAGTGTAAGGGTTAGGTTTAGGGTTAGGATTATAGTATGGGGTTAGGGTTAGTGTTAGGGTTACGTTTAGGTTTAGAATACTGGTTAGGGTTAATGTTAGGGATATGGTTAATGTTAGGGTTAGGGTTAAGGTTAGAGTACGGGTTAGGGTTAGGGTTAGGGTAAGGGTTAGGTTTAGAGTACGGGATAGGTTTAGTGTTAGTGTTAGGCTTAGGGTTAGGGTTAGTGTGCGTTTAGGGTTAGGTTTAGGGTCAGGGTTAGGGTTAGGGTTAGTGTTTGTGTACGCGTTAAGGTTAGGGTTGGGGTTAGGGTACGGGTTAGTTTTAGGGTTAGGGTAAGAGTTAGGGTTACCGTTAAGTTTAGGGTTAGGGTTAGGGTATGGGTTAGGGTTAGGTTACGGTTAAGGGTTATGGTTTTCATTAGGGTTAGTGTTAAGTTTAGGGTGCGGGTTAAGGTTAGGGTTAGGGTTAGGGTTAGGGTTAGGGTTAGGTTTAGACTACGGGTTTGGGTTAGTGTTAGGGTAAGTTTTAGGTTTACCGTTTAGGTACGTGTTAAGGTAAGGGTTAGGGTTAGGGTTAGGGTTAGTGTTAGGGGTTAGTGTTAGAGTTTGGGTTAGGCTACGAGAAGGGTTAGGGTACGGGTTAGGGTACGGTTTAGGGTTAGGGTTAGGATTAGAGTACGTGTTTGGGTTAGTGTTAGGGTATGGGATAGGTTTACCATTTGGGTACGGGTTAGGGTAAGGGTTAGGGTTAGGGTTGGGGGTTAGGGTTAGTGTTAGGGTTAGGATACGGGTAGGGTTACGGTACGGGTTAGGGGTAGGGTTAGTGTTAGGGTTACGGTACAGGTAAGGGTTAAGGTTAGGGTACGGCATAGGGTTAGTGTACGTGTTAGGTCTAGGGTTAGGGTTAGGTTTAGTGTGCGGTTTAGGGTAGGGTTAGGGTTAGGGTACGTTTAGGGTTAGGGTTAGGGTTAGGGTCAGGGTTATGGTGAGGGTCAGGGTTAGGGTTAGGTTTAGGGTTAGGGTTAGGGAACAGGTTAGGTTTAGTGTTATGTTACGGGTAAGGGTTACAGGACGGGTTAGTGTTAGGGTGAGGGTTAGGGTCAGGGTTAGAGTACGGTTAGGGTTAGGGTGAGGGTTAGGGTTAGAGTACGGTTTAGGGTTAGTGTTACGGTTTGGGAAAGGGTTAGGTTTAGGGTTAGGGTACGAGTTAGGGTTAGGTTTAGGTTACGGGTTAGGGTTAGGGTACAAGTTAGGGTTAGGTTTATGTGCGGATTAGGGTTAGGGTACAGGTTATGGTTAGGTTTATGGTCAGGGTTAAGTTTAGGGGTAGGGTTATGGTACGGGTTAGGGTTAGGGTTGGCGTTAGGGTACGGATTCGGGTTAGGGTTAGGGTTAGGGTCAGTGTTAGGGAAAGGGTTAGGGTTAGGGTACGGGTAAGGGTTATGTTTAGGGTTAGGGTTAGGTTTAGGTTTAGGGTGGGGTTAGGCTTAGGGTTAGGGTTACGTTTAGCGCTAGGGTATGGATTAGGGTAACAGTTAGGGTTAGGGTACGGGTTAGGGTTAGGGTTAGGGTACGGGATAGGTTTGGGTACGGGCTTGGTCAAAGGTTAGGGTTAGCTTTAGGGTACGGGTTAGGGTTAGGGTTAGGTTTAGGGTTAGGGTTAGGGTATGGTTAAGTTTAGGGTACGGGTTAGGGTTAGGATTAGTGTCAGGGTTATGGTTATGGTTAGGGTACGAGTTAGGGTTAGGGTTAGGTTTAAGGTACGGTGTAGAGTTAGGATTAGGGTTAGGGTACAGGTTAGGTTTAGGTTACGGGTTTGCATTAGTGTTTGGGTCAGGGTTAGAGCTAGGGTACGAGTTAGGGTTAGGGTTAGGGTACTGGTTAGGGTTAGGGTTATATTATGGTTTAGGGTTACAGTACGGGTTATGGTAAGGGTGAGGGTTAGGGTTAGGGTTAGAATACGGTTAGAGGTAGGGTTAGGGTTAGGGTTAGGTTTAGAGTACAGCTTAGGGATAGTGTCAGGGTTAGGGAAAGCCTTAGGGTTAGGGTACGGGATAGGGTACGGGTTAGGGTTAGGGTTAGGGTTAGAGTACGGGGTATGGTTATTGTTAGGGTTAGGGTTAGGGTTAATGTACGGGTTAGGCTTAGGGTTAGGTGTAGGGTTCGGTTACGGGTTAGGGTTAGGTTTAGGGTATGGTATAGGGGTAGCGTACAGGTTAAGTTTAAGGTTAAGTTTAGGTTTAGGTTATGGGTTATGGTTAGGGTACGGGTTAGGGTTAGATTTAGGGTGCGGGTTAGGGTTAGGGTCAGTGTACGGGTTAGGTTTAGGTTATGGGTCAGGGTAAGGGTTAGGGTTAGTGTTAGGTTATGGGTTAGCCTTAGGGTTGGCGTTAGGGTAGGGTTAGTTTTAGGGTTAGGGTACGGGTTAGGGTTACGGTTAAAGTTAGGGATAGGGTTAGGGTGTGGGTTAGGGTTAGGGTACGGTTAAGGGTTATGGTTAGGCTTAGGGTTAGGGTTAAGATTAGTGTGCGGTTTAGGGTTAGGGTTAGTGTTAGGGTTAGGGTTAGTGTATGGGTTTGCGTTAGTGTCAGCGTATGGTTTAGGTTTACCGTTTGGGTCCGGGATAGGGTAAGGGTTCGGGTAAGAGTTAGGGGTTTGGGTTACAGTTAGGGTTAGGCTACGGGATAGGGTTAGAGTACAGGGTAGTGTTAGGGTTAGGGTTAGGGTTAAGGTTAGGGTTATAGTACGGGTTAGGGTTAGAGTTAGGGTTAGGGTATGGGTTAGGATTAGGGTACGGGTTAGCTTTAGGGTTAGGGTCAGGGTTTGGGTTAGGGTTAGGGTATGAGTTAGTGTTAGGGTTAGGTTTAAGTTACGAGTAAGGGTTAGGGTTAGGGTTAGGGTACGGGTTAGGTTAGGGTACGGGTTAGGGTTAGGGTTAGGGTAAGATTTAGGGTTAGGGTTAGTGTACGAGTTAGGGTTAGGGTTAGGGTGCGGGTTAGGGTTAGGGTTATGGTACGGGTTAGGGTTACAGTACGGGTTAGGGATAGGGTGAGGGTTAGGGTTAGGGTTAGGTTTAGAGTACGTGTTAGGTTTAGTGTTAGGGTTAGAGTTAGGGTTAATGTACGGGTTAGGCTTAGGGTTAGGTTTAGGGTTAGGATACAGGTTAGGGTTAGGTTTAGGGTACGGGATAGGGTTAGTGTACGGGTTAAGTTTAGGGTTAGGGTTAGGTTTAGGTTACGTGTTAGGGTTAGGGTACGTGTTAGGGTTAGTTGTAGGGTGCGGGTTAGGGTTAGGGTTAGGGTTAGTGTAAGGGTTCGGGTTAGGTTTAGGGTCAGGGTTAGGGTTAAGGTTAGTGTTAGGTTACGGATTACGGTTAGGGTTGGTGTTAGGGTACGGGTTAGTTTTAGGTTTAGGGTACAGGTTAAGGTTATGGTTAAGGTTATGGTTAGGGTTAGGGTATGGTTTAGTGTTAGGTTACGGTTAAGGGTTATGGTTTGGGTTAGGATTAGGGTTAAGTTTTGGGTGCGGGTTAGGGTTAGGGTTAGCGTTAGAGTACGGGTTTGCCTTAGTGTTAGGGAACGGGTTAGGTTTAGAGTTTGGGAACGGGTTAGGTAAGGGTTAGGGTTAGGGTTACGGTTAGGGTTAGGGTTAGGGTCAGGGTTAGGATTAGTTTTAGGGTTAAGGTTATTGAACGGGTTAGGTTTAGGGTTATGTTACAGGTTAGGGTTACAGTACGGGTTAGTGTTAGGTTGAGTGTTAGGGTTAGGGTAAGAGTACGGTTAGGGTAGTGTTAGGGTTAGGTTTAGAGTACGGGGTAGGGTTAGTGTTAGGGTTTGAGAAAGGGTTAGAGTTAGGGTACAGGTTAGGGTAGGTTTAGGTTACGGGTTAGGGTTAGGGTACAAGTTAGTGTTAGGTTTAGGTGCGGGTTACGGTTAGGATACGGGTTATGGTTAGGTTTAGGGTCAGGGTAAAGTTTAGGGATAGGGTTATGGTACGGGTTAGGGTTAGGGTTGGGGTTAGGGTACGGGTTAGTTCTAGGGTTAGGGTTCGGGTTTAGGGTTACGGTAAAGGATAGGGTTCGTGTTAGGGTACTGGTAAGGGTTATGGTTAGGTTTAGGGTTATGTTTAGGTTTAGGGTGGGGGTTAGGCTTAGGGTTAGGGTTATGGTTAGCGCTAGATATGCTTTAGAGTTACTGTTATGGTTAGGGTACGGGTTAGGGTTAGGGTTAGGGTACGGAATAGTGTTGGGTATGGGTTTGGTCAAGGGTTAGGGTTAGGTTTAGGGTACGGGTTAGGGTTAGGGTTAGGTTTAGGGGTAGGGTTAGGGTATGGATTAAGTTTAGGGTACGTGGTAGGGTTAGGGTTAGGGTCAGTGTTAGGGTTAGGGTTAGGGTACGAGTTAGGGTTAGGGTTAGGTTTAGGGTACGGGGTAGGGTTAGGGTTAGGGTTAGGGTACAGATTAGGTTTAGGTTACAGGTTTGCATTAGTGTTTGGGTCAGGGTTAGAGTTAGGGTACGAGTTAGGGTTAGGGTTAGGGTACGGGTTAGGTTTCGGTGTGTGATGGGTTAAGGTTACAGTACGGGTAAGGGTTAGTGTTAGGGTTAGAATACAGTTAGGGTTAGGGTTAGGGTTAGGGTTAGGGTGAGGGTTAGAGTACGGGATAGGGTTAGTGTTAGGGTTAGGGAAAGTGTAAGGGTTAGGGTACGGGTTAGGGTTACTGTTAGGGTTAGGTTTAGGGTTAGTGTACGGATAGGGTTAGGGTTAGGGTTAGGGTTAGGGTTAGGGTACGGGTTAGGGTTAGGTTTAGGTTACAGGTTAGGGTTAGTGTACGGGTTAAGTTTAGGGTTAGGGTTAGGTTTAGGTTATGGGTTAGAGTTAGGGTACCGGTTAGGGTTAGGTTTAGGTGCGGGTTAGGGTTAGGGTATGGGTTAGGGTTAGGTTTAGGGTCAGGGTTAGGGTTAGGGATAGGATTATGGTACGGGTTAGGGTTAGGGTTGGTGTTAGGGTACGGGTTAGTTTTTGGGTTAGGGTACAGGTTAGGGTTACGGTTAAGGTTAGGGTTAGTGTTAGGTTATGGGTTAGGGTTAGGGTACGGGTAAGGGTTATGGTTAGGGTTAGGGTTAGTTTTAGGTTTAGGGTGCGGGTTAGGCTTAGGGTTAGGGTTAGGGTTAGCGCTAAGGTATGGGTTAGGGTTACTGTTAGGTTTTGGGTACGGGTTAGGGTTAGGGTTAGGGTACAGGATAGGGTTGGGTACGGGTTAGGTGAAGGGTTAGGTTTAGGTTTAGGGTACGGGTTAGGATTAGGGTTAGGTTTAGGGTTAGAATTAGGGTATGGGTTAGGTTTAGGGTACGGCTTAGGGTTAGGGTTTGGTCATATTTACTGTTAGGGATAGGGTACGAGTTAGGTTTAGGGTTAGGTTTAGGGTATGGGTAGGGTTAGTGTTAGGATTAGAGTACGGGGTAGGGTTAGTGTTAGGGTTAGGGTTGGGTTTAAACGACGGGTTAGGCTTAGGGTTAGGTTAGGGTTAAGATACGGGTTAGGGTTAGGTTTAGGGTACGGGATAGGGTTAGCGAACAGTTTAAGTTTAGGGTTAGGGTTCGGTTTAGATTACGGGTTAGAGTTAGGGTACGGGTTAGGGTTAGGTTTAGGGTTTGGGTTGGGTTAGGTTTAGGGTTAGTGTAAGGGTTAGGGTTAGGTTTAGGGTCAGGGTTAGGCATAGGGTTAATGTTAGGGTACGGGTTAGGGTTAGGGTTGGGTTTAGGTTTCGGGTTAGTTTTAGGGTTAGGTTAAAGATTAGGGTTATGGTTAAGGTTAGGGTTAGGGTTAGGTTATGAGTTAGGGTTAGGTTAGGGATAAGGGTTATGGTTTGGGGTAGGGTTAATGTAAAGTTTAGGGTGTGGGTAAGGGTTAGTGTTAGGGTTACGGTTAGGGTTAGAGTACGGATTTGGGTTAGTGTTACGGTACAGGTTAGGTTTTCCGTTTGGGTACGGGTTCGTGTAAGGGTTACGGTTAGGCTTAGGGTTAGGGGTTAGGGTTAGAGTTAGGAATAGGCTACGTGTAGGGTTAGGGTACGGGTTAGGGTTAGGTTTAAGGTTCGGTTAGGGTTAGTGTATGGGTTAGTGTTAGGGTTAGGGTTAGTTTTAGGGACACGGTACGGGTTAGGGTTAAGTTTAGGGTACAGGATAGGGTTAGTGTACATGTTAGGTCTAGGGTTAGGGTTAGGTTTAGTGTGCGGGTTAGGGTTAGGGTTAGGTTTAGGATACGTGTTAGGGTTAGGGTTTGGGTACGGGCTAGGGTTACGTTTAGGGTTAGGGTATGGGTTATGTTTAGGGTTAGGGTACGGGTAGGGTTTAGGGTTAGGGTACGGGATAAGGTTAGTGTTAGGGTCAGGGTTAGGGTTAGGTTTTGGGTCCGTGTTATGGTTAGGGTTAGGGTTAGTGCTAGGGTATGGGTTAAGGTTACTGTTAGGGTTTGGGTACGGGTTAGGATTAGGGTACGGGATAGGGTTGGGTACAGGTTAGGTCAAGGGTAAGTGTTAGGTTTAGCGTACGGGTTAGGGTTAGGGTTAGTTTTAGGGTTAGGGTTAGGATATGGGTTATGCTTAGGGTACGGGTTAGGGTTAGGGCTAGGGTAAGGGTTAGGGATAGGTTTAGGGTACAATTAGTGTTAGGGTTAGGTTTAGGGTATGGGTTAGCGTTAGGGTTAAATTACGGGTTAGGTTTAGGGTACGGGTTAGGGTTAGATTTAGGGTCAGGGTTAGGTTTAGGGTTAGGGTACGAGTTAGGGTTAGGGTTAGGGTACGGGTTAAGGTTAGGGTTATGGTAAGGGTTAGGGTTACAGTATGGGGTAGGTTTAGGGTGAGGGTTAGGGTTAGTGTTAGAGTATGGTTAGGGTTAGGGTTCGGGTACGGTTTAGGGTTAGGATACGGGATAGGGTTAGTGTTAGGTTCAGGGTAGGGTTAGCTTTTGGGTCCGGGTTAGGGTTAGGGTTAGGGTTAGGTTTAGCGCTAGGGTATGGGCTATGGTTACTGTTAGTGTTTGGGTACGAGTTAGGGGTAGGGTACGCGATAGGTTTGGGTACGGGTTAGGTCAAGGGTTAGGGTTAGCTTTAGGGTACGGGTTAGGGTTAGGGTTAGGTTTAGGGTTAGGGTTAGGGTATGGGTTATCCTTAGGGTACGGGTTAGTGTTAGGTTTAGGGTCAGGGTTAGGGTTAGGTTTAGGGTACGAGTTAGTGTTAGGGTTAGGTTTAGTGTACGGGTTAGGTTTAGGGTTAGGGTTAAAGTAAGGGTAGGGTTAGGGTACGGGTTAGGGTAGGTTTAGGGTCAGGGTTAGGGTTAGGGTTAGGGTACAAGTAAGAGTTAGGGTTAAGATATGGGTTAGGGTTAGGGTTATGGTACGTGTTAGGGTTACAGTACGGGTTAGGGTTAGGGTGAGGGTTAGGGTTAGTGTTAGTGTATGGTTAGGTTTAGGGTTAGGGTTAGAGTACGGGTTAGGGTCACGGTTAGGGTTAGGGTTAGGGTTAGGGTTATTGTACGGGTTAGGCTAAGGGTTAGGTTTAGGGTTAGGATACGGGTTAGGGTTACGTTTACGGTGAGGGGTAGGGTTAGCATACGGGTCAAGTTTAGGGTTAGGGTTACGTTTAGGTTACGGGTTAGGGTTAGGGTACAGGTTAGGGTTAGGTTGAGGGTGTGGGTTAAGGTTAGGGTTAGTGTAAGGGTTAGGGTTAGGTTTAGGGTCAGAGTTAGGGTTAGGGTTAGTTTTAGGTTACGGATTAGGGTTAGAGTTGAGTTTAGGGTACGGGTTAGTTTTAGAGTTAGGGTACGGTTTAGGGTTATGTTTAAGGTTAGGGTTAGGGTTAGGGTATGGGTTAGGGTTAGGTTACGGTAGGGTTATATTTTGGGTTAGGGTTAGAGTTAAGTTTAGGGTGCGGGTTAGGCTTAGGGTTAGGGTTAGTGTACGGGTTTGGGTTAGTGTTAGGGTACGGGTTAGGTTTACCGTTTGGGTACGGGTTAGGCTAAGGGTTAGGGTTAGCGTTAGGTTTAGGGATTATGTTTAGGGTTAGGGTTAGGCTACGGGTAGGGTTAGGGTACGTAATAGGTTTAGGATTAGGGTTCGGGTTAGGGTTAGTGTACAGGTTAGGGTTAGGGTTAGGGTTAGGGTTAGGGTTAGTGTTCGGGTTACGGTACGTGTTAGGGTTAAGGTTACGGTAAGGGATAGGGTTAGTGTACATGTTAGGTCTAGGGTTAGGTTTAGGTTTAGTGTGCAGGTTAAGGTTAGGGTTAGGGTTAGGGTACGTGTTAGGGTTAGGGTTTGGGTACGGGTTACGGTTACGTTTAGGGTTAGGGTATGGGTTAGGTTTAGTGTTAGGGTAAGGGTTAGTGTTAGGATACTGGTTAGGGTTAGAGTAAGGGTTCGGGTTAGGTTTAGTGTTAGAGTACGGGTTCGGGTTAGTGTTAGAGTTAGGGTTAGGGTTAGTGTACGGATATTGTTAAGTTTAGGGTCTGAGTTAGTGTATGGGTTAGGGTTAGGTTTAGGGTACGGGATAGGTTTAGTGTTCAGGTTAAGTTTAGGGTTAGGGTTAGGTTTAGGGTACGGGTTAGGGTTAGGTTTAGGTGCGGGTTATGGTTAGGGTTGGGGTTAGGTTACGGGTTAGTTTTAGGGTTAGGGTACGGGTTAGGTTACGTTTAAGGTTAGGGTTAGTGTTAGGGTATGGGTTAGGGTTACGGTACGGGTAAGGGTTCTGGTTAGGGTTAGGGTTAGGTTTAGGTTTAGGGTGCGGTTAGGATTAGGTATAAGGTTAGGGTTAGCACTAGGGAATGGGTTAGGGTTACTGTTAGGGTTTGGTACGGGTTAGAGTTACGGTTCGGTTACGAGATGGGTTGGGTACGGGTTAGGTAAATGGTTAGGGTTAGATTTAGGGTAAGGGTTAGGGTTAGGGTTAGGGTTAGGTTTAGGGTGCGGTTAGGATTAGGTATAGGGTTAGGGTTAGCACTAGGGAATGGGTTAGGGTTACTGTTAGGGTTTGGTACGGGTTAGAGTTACGGTTCAGTTACGAGATGGGTTGGGTACGGGTTAGGTAAATGGTTAGGGTTAGATTTAGGGTAAGGGTTAGGGTTAGGGTTAGGGTTAGGATTAGGGTTAGGGTATGGGTTAGGTTTAGGGTACAGGTAGGGTTAGGGTCAGGGTTAGTGTTAGTGTGAGGGTATGAGTTGGGGTTAGGGCTTGTTTAGGGTGCGCTTAGGATTAGGTTTAGGGTTAGGGTACGGGTTAGGTTTAGGATACGGGTTAGGGTTAGGGTCAGGGTTAGTGTTAGGCTATGAGTTAGGGTTAGGGTTAGGGTTAGGGTTAGAGTTAGGGTTATGTTACGGGTTAGGTTTACAGTACTGGTTAGGGTTTGGGTGAGGGTTAGGGTTAGGGTTAGAGTACAGTTAGGGTAAGGGTTAGGGTGAGGGTTATAGTAAGGGTTAGGGTTAGTGTTAGGGTTAGGGAAAGGTTTAGGGTTAGGGTTAGGGTACGGGTTAGGGTTAGGGTTAGGGTTAGGGTTAGGGTTAGATTACGGGGTAGGGTTAGTGTTAGGTTTAGAATTAGGGTTAATGTACATGTTAAGCTTAGGGTTAGGTTTAGGGTTAGTTTACGGGTTAAGGTTAGGTTTAGGGTACGGGATACGGTTAGCGTACGGGATAAGTTTAGGGTTAGGGTTAGGTTTAGGTTACGGGTTAAGGTTAGGGTACGGGTTATGGTTAGGTTTAGTGTGCTAGTTAGGCTTAGGGTTAGGGTTAGTGAACGGGTTAGGGTTAGGTTTAGGGTCAGGGTTAGGGTTAGGGTTAGTGTTAGGGTATGGGTTAGGGTTAGGGTTGGGGTTAGGGTACGGGTTAGTTTTAGGGTTAGGTTACGGGATAGGGTTACGGTTAAAGTTAGGTTTAGGGTTAAGCTGTGGGTTAAGGTTAGGGTACGGTTAAGGGGTAAGTTTAGTGTTAGGGTTAGGGTTAAGTTTAGGGTGCGGTTTAGGGTAGGGTTAGGGTTATGGTTAGGGTTAGAGTACGGGTTTGGGTTAGTGTTAGGGTATGGGTTAGGTGTACTGTTTGGCTACGGGATAGGGTAAAGAATAGGGTTAGGTTTAGGGTTAGGTTTAGGGTTAGAGTTAGTGTTAGGCTACGGGATAGGGTTAGAGTATGGGTTAAGGTTAGGTTTAGGGTTAGGGTAGGTTTAGGCTTATAGTACGGGTTAGGGTTAGAGTTAGGGTTAGCTTTAGGGTTAGAGTACGGGTTAGGGATAGTGTTAGGATTAGGGTTAGTGTTAGGGTACGGATTAGGTTTAGAGTACGGGTTTAGTTTAGGGTTAGGGTTAGTGTTAGAGTACGGGTTAGGGTTAGTATTAGGGTTAGGGTTAGGGTTAGGGTTAGGGTTAGGGTTAGGGTACCGATTAGGGTTAGGTTTACGGTACAGGATAGGGTTAGCGTATGGGTTAAGTTTAGGGTTACGGTTAGGTTTAGGTTATGGTTAGGGTTAGGTTTAGGTGAGGGTTAGGGTTAGGTTTAGGGTACGGGTTAGGTTTAGGGTCAGGGTAGCGTAGGGATAGTTAGGGTACGGGTTAGGATTAGGTTTGGGGTTAGGGTACGGGTTAGTTTTAGGGTTAGGGTACGGGTCAGGGTTACGGTTAAGTTTAGGGTTAGGGTGAGGGTTATTGTACGGGTTAGGGTTACAGTACGGTTAGGGTTAGGTTGAGGGTTAGTGTTAGGGTTAGAGTACGGTTAGGTTTAGGGTTAGGGTTATGGTTATGTTTAGGGTTAGAGTACGGGTTAGGGTTAGTGTTAGGGTTAGTGTTAGGGTTAGGGTACGGGTTACGTTTAGGGTTAGGGTTAGGGTATGGTTTCGGGTTAGGGTACGGGTTAGGGTTAGGTTTAGGGTCAGGGTTAGGGTTAGGTTTAGGGTTAGGTTTAGGGTTAGGGTACGGGTTAGTGTTACTGTACGGGTTAGGGTTAGGTTTAGGGTTAGGGTTAGGTTAGGGTTAGGGCACGGATAAGGGTTAGGGTACGGGTTAGGGTTAGGGTTAGGGTCAGGGTTAGGGTTAGGGTTAGGGTACGAGTTAGGGTTAGGGTTAGGTTTAGGGTACTGTGTAGGGTTAGGGTTAGGTGTTAGGGTAAGCGTTAGTGTTAGGGTACGAGTAAGGGTTAGGGTATGGTTGAGGGTGAGGGGTAGGGTATGGGTTATGTTTATGTTAAGGTTAGGATTAGGGTTAGTGTTATGGTACGTGTTAGCGTACAGGTTAGGGTTAGGTTTAGGTTACGGGTGAGGGTACGGGTTAGGGTTAGGGTTAAGGTATGTGTAATGGTACGGTTTAGGGGTAGGGTACTGGTTAGGGTTAGTGTACGGGATAGGATTAGGATTAGGGTTAGTGTTAGTGTTAGGGTTAGGGGACAGGTTAGCGTTAGTGTTAGGTTACGGGATAGGTTTAGGGTATGGTTTAGGTCTAGGGTTAGGGTTAGGTTTAGGGTGTGGTTTAGGGTTAGGCATCGGGTTAGGGATAGGGTACGGGTTAGGGTTAGGGTACGGGTTAGGGTTAGTGTTAGGGTTATGGTACGGGTTAGGGTTAGGGTTAGTGTTAGTGTACGGGTTAGGGTTAGGGTACGGGTTAGGTCTAGGGTTAGGGTTAGGTTTAGGATGCGGATTAGTGTTAGGGTTAGTGTACGGGATTAGTTTTAGGGTTAGTGTCAGGGTTAGGGCTAGGTTAAGGTTAGGGTTAGGGTTAGGGTACGAGTTCGTGTTCCGGTACGAGTTAGGGCTAGGGTTAGGGTTAGGTTTAGGGTTAGGGTTATATAGGGGGTTTGGGTTAGTGTTAGGGTTAGGTTTAGGGTTAGAGTACATGTTAGGTTTAGTGTTAGGGTTATGGTTAGTGTTAGGGTTAGGGTTAGGGTTAGAGTACGGGTTAGGGTTAGGTTTAGGGTTAGGGTTAGGTTAGAGTACGGGTTAGGGTTAGTGTTAGGGTTAGGGTTAGGTTTAGCATTAAGGTAAGTTTAGGGTTAGGGTTAGGGTTAGTGTACGGGTTAGGGTTAGGTTTAGGGTTAGGGTACCTGTTAGGGTTAGGGTCTGAGTATGGGTTAGGGTTACCTTTAGGGTTAGGGTATGGGTTAAGTTTAGGGTTAGGGTAAGAGTTAGTGTTAGGGTACGGGTTAGGGTTAGGGTTAGGGTTAGGGTACGTTTAGGGTTAGGGTTAGGTTTAGGGTTCGGGTTAGGTTTACTCAACGGTTAGGGTTAGGGTTAGGGTTAGGGTTAGGGTTAGGGTTAGTGTTAGGGATACAGTAAGGGTTAGGGTTAAGGTTACGGTACAGGATAGGTTTAGTGTACGTGTTAGGTCTAGGGTTAGGGTTAGTTTTAGTGTGCGGGTTAGGGTTAGGGTGAGGGTACGTGTTAGGGTTAGTGTTTGGGTACGGGTTAGGGTTACGTTTAGGTTTAGGGTACGGGTTAGGGATAGTGTTAGGGTTAGGGTTAGTGTTAAGGTACGGGTTAGGGTTAGAGTACGGGTTAGGGTTACGTTTAGTGTTAGGGTTAGGGTTAGAGTACAACTTAGGGTTAGTGTTAAGGTTAGGGTTAGGGTTAGAGTATGGGATAGGTTTAGTGTTAGTGTTAGGGTTAGGGTTAGTGCACGGATAGGGTTAGGGTTAGGGTTAGGGTTAGGTTTAGGGTACAGGTTAGGGTTAGGTTTAGGGTATGGGATAGGGTTAGTGTACGGGATAAGTTTACGGTTAGGTTTAGGTTTAGGTTACGGTTTAGGGTTAGGGTACGGGTTAGGGTACGGTTTAGGTGCGGGTTAGGTTTAGGGTTTGGGTTAGGGTTAGGGTACGGTTAAGGGTTATGGTTAGGGTTAGGGTTAGGTTTAGGTTTAGGGTGCGAGTTAGGCTTAGGGTTAGGGTTACGGTTAGCGCTAGGGTATGGGTTAGGATTACTCTTAGGGTTTTGGTACGGGTTAGGTTTAGGGTTAGGGTACGTGTATGGGTACGGTTAGGGTTAGTGCATGGGATAGGGTTAGGATTAGGGTTAGTGTTAGTGTTAGGGTTAGGTTTAAGGTTAGGGTATGGTTTAGGTTTAGGGTTAGGGTTAGTGTTAGGGTAAGGGTTAGGGTTAGGGTACGGGTTAGGTCTAGGTTTAGGGACAGGTTAGCATTAGGGTTAGGGTACGAGATAGGTTTAGGGTACGGGTTAGGTCTAGGGTTAGGGTTTGGTTTGGGAGTGGGTTAGGGTTAAGCATCGGGTTAGGGTTAGTGTACGGGTTAGGGTTAGGGTACGGGTTAGGGTTAGTGTTAGGTTTATGTTATGGTTTAGGGTTAGGGTTAGGGTTAGTGTTAGTGTACGGGTTAGGATTAGTGTACGGGTTAGGTCTAGGGTTAGGGTTAGGTTTAGATGCGGGTTAGGGTCAGGGTTAGGGTACGGGATTAGGTTTAGGGTTAGGTTCAGGGTTTGGGTTAGGTTTTGGATTAGGGTTAGGTTTAGGGTACGGTTTTGGGTTACAGTACGAGTTAGGGTTATGGATAGGGTTAGGTTTAGGGTTAGGGTTATAGTAGGGGGTTAGGGTTAGTGTCAGTGTTAGGTTTAGGGTTAGAGTACGGGTTAGGTTTAGTGTTAGGATTATGTTTAGTGTTAGGGTTAGGGTTAGGGTTAGAGTACGGGTTAGGGTTAGGTTAAGGGTTAGGGTTAAGTTAGAGTACGGTTTAGGGTTAGTGTTAGGATTAGGGTTAGGTTTAGGGTTAGGGTTAGGGTTAGGGTTAGTGTTAGGGTTACGGTACAGGTTAGGGTTAAGGTTACAGTACATGATAGGCTTAGTGTACGTGTTTGGTCTAGAGTTAGGGTTAGTTTTAGTGTGCGATTTAGAGTTAGGTTTAGGACACGTGTTAGGTTTAGGGTTTCGGTTCAGGTTAGGGTTACGTCTAGGGTTAGGGTACGGGTCAGGTTTAGGGTTAGGGTAAGGGTTAGTGTTAGGGTACGGGTTAGGGTTAGAGTACAGGTTAGGGTTAGTTTTAGGGTTAGGATTAGGGTTAGAGTATGGGTTAGGGTTAGTGTTAGGGTTAGGGTTAGGGTTAGTGTACGGATAGGGTTAGGGTTAGGATTAGGGTTAGGGTACAGGTTAGGGTTAGGTTTAGGGTTCGGGATAGGGTTAGTGGACGGGATAAGCTTAGGTTTAGGTTTAGGTTTAGGTTACGGGTTAGGGTTAGGGTACGAGTTAGGGTTAGGTTTAGGTGCGGGTTAGGGTACGGGTTAGGGTTAGGTTTAGGGTCAGGGTTAGGATTAGGGATAGGGTTATGGTACGGATTAGGGTTAGGGTTGGGGTCATGGTACAGGTTAATTTTAGGGTTAGGGTACGGATTAGGGTTACGGTTAAGGTTAGGGTTAGTGTTAGGTTATGGGTTAGGGTTAGTGTACGGGTAAGTGTTATGGTTAGGGTTACGGTTAGGTTTAGTTTTAGGCTGTGGGTTAGTCGTAGGGTTAAGTTTAGGGTTAGCGCTAGGGTATGGGTTAGGGTTACTCTTAGGGTTGGGTATGGGTTAGGGTTAGGGTACGGGATAGTGTTGGGTACGGGTTAGGACAAGGGTTAGGGTTAGGTTTAGGGTATGGGATAGGGTTAGGGTTAGGTTTTGGGTTAGGGTTAGGCTATGAGATAGGTTTAGTGTACGGGTTAGGGTTTGGGTTAGGGCCAGCGTTAGGGTTAGGGTTAGGGTACAAGTTAGGGTTAGGGTTAGGTTTATGGTACGGGATAGTGTTAGGGTTAAGGTTAGGGTTAGAGTACGGGGTAGGGTTAGGGTTAGGGTTAGAGTACGGATAGGTTTAGGATTAGGGTTAGGGTATGGGTTAGGCTTAGGGTACGTTTTAGGGTCAGGTTTAGGGTTAGGTTTAGGGTTAGGGCATGGGTTAGGGTTAGGTTTAGGGTACGGCTTAGGGTTAGGTTTAGGGTTAGGTTACAGGTTAGGTTTAGGGTACGGGTTAGGGTTAGGGTTAGGGTAGGGTTAGGGTTACGGTTAGGGTACGAATTATTGTTAGGGTTAGGGTACAGGTTTGGGTTAGGGTTATTGTGTGGATTAGGGTTACAGTACGGGTAAGTGTTAGGGTGAGGGTTAGGGTTAGGTTTAGAATACAGTTAGGGTTAGGGTTAGGGTTAGTGTTAGAGTACGGGTTAGAGTTAGTGTTAGGGTTAGGGTTAAGGTTAGGGTTAGAGTACGGGTTAGGGTTAGGGTTAGGTTTAGTGTTAGAGTACGGGGTATGGTTAGTGGTAGGGTTAGGGTTAGGGTTAGAGTATGGGTTAGGGTTAGTGTTAGGGTTAGGATTAGGGTTTGAGTACCGGTTAGGGTTAGGGTTAGTGTTAGAGTACGGGGTAGGATTAGTGTTAGGGTAAGGGTTAGTGTTAGAGTACAGGTTTGTGTTAGTGTTAGGGTACGGGTTAGTTTTACCATTTGGGTACGGGTTAGGGAAAGTGTTAGCGTTGGGTTTAGGGTTAGGGTACGTGTTAGGGTTAGGGTTTGGGTGCGGCTTAGGGTTAGGTTTAGGGTACGGGTAGGGTTAGTGTTCGGGTTAAGTTTATGCTTAGGGTTAGGTGTAGGTTATGGGTTAGAGTTAGGGTACGCGATAGGTTTAGGTTTAGGTGCGGGTTAGGGTTAGGGTACAGGTTAGGGGTAGGTTTAGGTTCAGGGTTAGGTTTAGGGATAGGGTTATTGTACGTGATAGGGTAGGGTTGGGGTTAGGGTACGGGTTAGTTTTAGGGTTAGGGTATGGGTTAGAGTTACGGTTAAGTTTAGTGTTATGTTAGAGTATGGGTTAGTGTTAGGATACGGGTAAGTTTTATGGTTAGGGTTAGGGTTAAGTTTAGGTTTAGGGTGCGGGTTAGGCTTAGGGTTAGGGTTAGGGTTAGCGCTAGGGTATGGGTTAGTGTTACTGTTAGGGTTTGGGTACGGGTTAGGGTTCGGTTTAGGGTACGGGATAAGTTGGGTACGGGTTAGGTCGAGGGTTAGGGTTAGGTTTAGGGTACGGGTTAGGGTTAAGTTTAGGTTATGGGATAGGGTTGGGTATGGGTTAGTTCAAGGTTAGGGTTAGGTTTAGGTACGGGTTAGGGTTAGGGTTAGGATTAGGGTTAGGGTTACGGTATGGGTTAGGCTTAGGGTACGGGTTAGGATTAGGGTTAGGGTACGGGTTAGGGTTAGGATTAGGGTACAGGTTAGGGTTACTTTGGGGTTAGGGTATGGGTTAGGTTTAGGGTATGGTTTAGGGTTAGGGTTAGGGTCAGGTTTAGGGTTAGGGTTAGGGTTGGGTAGGGTTAGGGTTAGGTTTAGGGTACGGGTTAGGGTTAGGTTTAGGGTTAGGGTACAAGTTAGGTTTAGGGTACAGGTTAGAGTTAGGGTTACGGTCATGGTTAGGATTAGGGTTAGGGTAGGAATTAGTGTTAGGGTTAGGGTACGGGTTAGGGTTAGGGTTATGGTATGGGTTAGGGTTACAGTACGTGTTAGTGTTAGGGTGAGGGTTAGGGTTATGGTTAAAATATGGTTATGGTTAGGATTAGGGTTAGATTACGGGTAGGATTAGTGTTAGGATTAGGGTTAGGGTCAGGGTTAGAGTACGGGATAGGGTTAGTGTAAGGGTTAGTGTTAGAGTACGGGGTAGGGTTAGTGTTAGGGTTAGGGTTAGGTTTAGAGTTTCGGGTTAGGGTTAGTGTTAGGGTTAGGGTTAGGTTTAGTGTACGGGTACGGGTTAGGGTTAGGGTTAGGGTTAGAGTACGGGGATGGTTAGGGTTAGGTTTAGGGTTAGGGTTAGGGTACAGGATAGGGTTGGGTACGGGTTACGACAATTGTTAGGGTTAGGTTTAGGGTACGGGATAGTGTTAGGGGTAGGTTTAGGGTTAGGGTTAGGTTATGGGTTAGGCTTAGAGTACGGGTTAGGTTTAGGGTTAGGGTCAGGTTTAGGGTTAGTGATAGGTTACGAGTTAGGGTTAGGGTTAGTTTTAGGGTACGGTTTAGGGTTACGTTTAGGTTTAGGGTTAGGTTTAGAGTACGGGGTAGGGTTAGTGTTAGGGTTAGGTTAGGGTTAAGGTACGGGTTAGGGTTAGAGTTAGGCTTAGGGTTAGAGTATGGGGTAGGGTTAAGGTTAGGGTAGGAGTACGGATAGGGTTAGGGTTAGAGTTAGGATTAGGTTACGGGTTAGGGTTAGTGTACGGGTTAGGGTTAGGGTCAGTGTTAGGGTTAGGGTACGAGTTAGGTTTAGGGTTAGGGTATGGTTAAGAGTTATGTTTAGCGTTAGGGTTAGGGTTAAGTTTAGGGTGCAGTTTAGGGTTAGGGTTAGGGTTAGTGTACGGGTTTGGGTTAGTGTTAGGAAACGGGTTAGGTTTACCGTTTGGGTACGGGTTAGGTAAGGGTTAGAGTTAGAGTTAGGGTTAGGGGTTAGGGATAGAGTTAGTGTTAGGCTACGGGACAGGGTTAGAGTATGGGTTAGGGTTAGGTTTAGGGTTAGGGTTAGGTTTAGGGTTATAGTACGGGTTTGGGTTAGAGATAGGGTTAGGTTTAGGGTTAGAGTACGGGTTAGGGATAGTGTTAGGTTTAGGGTTAGTGTTAGGGTACTGGTTAGGGTTAGCGTATGGGTTAGGGTTACGTTTAGGTTTAGGGCTAGTGCTAGAGTACAGGTTAGGTTTAGTGTTAGGGTTAGGGTTAGGGTTAGGGTTAGATTGCGGATAGGGTTAGGGTTAGGGTTAGGGTTAGGGTCAGGGATAGAGTACTGTTTAGGGTTAGGGTTTGTGTTAGGGTTAGAGTATGGGGTAGAGTTAGTGTTAGGGTTAGGGTTAGTTTTAGGGTACGGGTTAGGGTTAGAGTTAGGGTTAGGGTTAGAGTACGGGGTAGGGTTAGTGTTAGTGTTAGGGTTAGGGTTAATGTACGGGTTAGGCCAAGGGTTAGGTTTAGGGTTAGGTTACGGTTTAGGGTTAGGTTTAGGGTACGGGATAGGGTTAGCGTACGGGTTAAGTGTTAGGGTTAGGCTTAGCTTACTGTTTAGGGTTAGGTTTGGTGTGGGTTAGGGTTAAGGTTAGGGTTAGGGTACAGGTTAGGGTTAGGGTGGGGTTAGGGTACGGGTTAATTTTAGGTTTAGTGTACGGGTCATGGTTACGGTGAAGTTTAGGGTTAGTGTTAGGGTATGGTTTAGGGTTAGGGTACGGGTAATGTTTAGGGTTAGGGTTAGGGTTAGGTTACGGGTTAGGTTAAGGGTTAGGGTTAGGTTTAGGGAAAGTGTTAGGCTTAGGGTTAGGATTAGGTTTAGGGTTAGGGTATGGGTTAGGCTTAGTGTACGGGTTAGGGTTTGGGTTAGGGTCAGGGTTAGGGTTAGGGTTAGAGTTCGGGTTAGGGTTAAGTTTAGGGTACGGGTAGGGTTAGGTTTAGGGTTAGGGTATGGGTTATGTTTAGGATACGGGTTAGGGTTAGGGTTAGGGTCAGGGTTAGGTTTAGGGTTAGGGTACGAATTAGGCTTAGGTTTAGGGTACGGGTTAGGTTTAGGGTTATGGTATGGGTTAGGGTTACAGTACGGGTTAGGGTTAGGGTGAGGGTTAGGGTTAGGTTTAGAATATGTTTAGGGTTAGGGTTAGGCTTAGGGATAGAGTACGGGTTAGGGTTAGTGTTAGGGTTAGGTTTAGGTTTAGGGTTAGGTTACGGGTTAGGTTTAGTGTTAGGGTTAGTGTTAGAGTACGGGCAGCGTTAGTGTAAGGGTTAGGGTTATGGTTAGAGTACGGTTTAGGGTTAGTGTTAGGGTTAGGTTTAGGGTACGGGTTAGGGTTAGTGTTAGTGTTAGTGTTAGAGTGCGGGGTAGGGTTAGTGTTAGGTTTAGGGTTAGGGTTAAAGTACGGGTTTGGGTTAGTGCTAGGGTACTGGTTAGGTGTACCGTTTGGGTACGGGTTAGGGTAAGGATTAGGGTTAGGGGTAGGGTATGTGTTAGGTTTAGGGTTTGGGTACAGGTTAGGGTTACATTTAGTGTTAGGGTACGAGTTAGGTTTAGGGTTAGGGTAAGGGTTAGTGTTAGGTAACGGGACAGTTTTAGAGTATGGGTTAGGGTTAGGTTTAGTTTTAGGATTAGGTTTAGAGTACGGGTTAGGGTTAGAGTTAGGGTTAGGTTTAGGGTCAGGGTTAGGGTTAGGGTTACTGTTAGGGTTAGGGTTAGGGTTAAAGTACGGGTTAGGTTTAGGGTACAGGTTAGGGTTGAGGTTATGGTCAGGGTTAGGGTTAGGGTACGAGTTAGGGTTAGGGTTAGGGTACGGGTTAAGTTTAGGGTTTTGGTACGGGTTAGGTTTACAGTACGGGTTAGGGTTAGGGTGAGGGTTAGGGTTAGGGTTAGAATACGGTTAGGGTTAGGGTTAGAGTACGGGTTAGGGTTAGTGTTAGGATTACGGTTAGGGTCAGGGTTAGAGTACGGGATAGGGTTAGGGAAAGGGTTAGTGTTAGAGTACGGGGTAGGGTTAGTGTTAGGGTTAGGGTTAGGTTTAGAGTACGGGTTAGGGTTAGTATTAGGGTTAGGGTTAGGTTTAGTGTACGGGTACGGGTTAGGGTTAGGGTTAGGGTTAGAGTACGGGGAAGGTTAGGGTTAGGGTTAGGTTTAGGGTACGGGATAGGGTTGGGTACGGGTTACGACAATTGTTAGGGTTAGGTTTAGGGTACGGGATAGGGTTAGGGGTAGGTTTAGGCTTAGGGTTAAGGTATGGGTGAGGCTTAGAGTACGGGTTAGGGTTAGGGTTAGGGTCAGGGTTACGGTTAGGTATAGGGTATGAGTTAGGGTTAGGGTTAGTTTTAGGGTACGGTTTAGGGTTACGTTTAGGTTTAGGGTTAGGGTTAGGGTTAGAGTATGGGGTAGGATTAGTGTTAGGTTTAGGTTAAGGTTTAAGGTACGTGTTAGGGTTAGCGTTAGGCTTAGGGTTAGAGTATGGGGTAGGGTTAGGGTTAGGGTTGGAGTACGGATATTGTTAGGGATAGAGTTAGGATTAGGGTACGTGTTCGGGTTAGTGTGCTGGTTAGGGTTAGGTCAGTGTTAAGGTTAGGGTACGAGTTAGGTTTAGGGTTAGGGTACGGTTAAGGGTTATGTTTAGCGTTAGGGTTAGGGTTAAGTTTAGGGTGCGGTTTAGGGTTAGGGTTAGAGTACGGGTTTGGGTTAGTGTTAGGAAATGGGTTAGGTTTACCGTTTGGGTACGGGTTAGGTAAGGGTTAGAGTTAGGGTTAGTGTTAGGGGTTAGGGTTAGAGTTAGTGTTATGCTACGGGATTGAGTTTGAGTATGGGTTAGGGTTAGGTTTAGGGTTAGAGTTAGGTTTAGGGTTATAGTACGGGTTTGGGTTAGAGATAGGGTTAGGTTTAGGGTTAGAGTACGGGTTAGGGATAGTGTTAGGTTTAGGGTTAGTGTTAGGGTACGGGTTAGGGTTAGCGTATGGGTTAGGGTTACGTTTAGGTTTAGGGTTAGTGCTAGAGTACGGGTTAGGTTGAGTGTTAGGGTTAGGGTTAGGGTTAGGGTTAGAGTGCGGATAGGGTTAGGGTTAGGGTTAGGGTTAGGGTTAGGGTCAGGGATAGAGTACGGTTTAGGGTTAGGGTTTGTGTTAGGGTTAGAGTATGGGGTAGGGTTAGTGTTAGGGTTAGGGTTAGGGTTAGGTTTAGGGTACGGGTTAGGGTTAGAGTTAGGGTTAGGTTTAGAGTACGGGTTAGGGTTAGTGTTAGTGTTAGGGTTAGGGTTAATGTACGGGTTAGGGTTAGGTTTAGGGTACGGGATAGGGTTAGCGTACGGGTTAAGTTTAGGGTTAGGGTTAGGCTTCGGTTACTGTTTAGGGTTAGGTTTGGTGTGGGTTAGGGTTAGGGTTAGGGTACAGGTTAGGGTTAGGGTGGGGTTAGGGTACGGGTTAATTTTAGGTTTAGTGTACGGGTCATGGTTACGGTGAAGTTTAGGGTTAGTTTTAGGGTATGGTTTAGGGTTAGGGTACGGGTAATGATTAGGGTTAGGGTTAGGGTTAGTGTTAGCGCTAGGGTATGGTTTAGGGTTACTGTTAGGGTTTGGGTACGGGTTAGAGTTATGGTTAGGGTTATGTTACGGGTTAGGTTAAGGGTTAGGGTTAGGTTTAGGGAAAGTGTTAGGCTTAGGGTTAGGATTAGGTTTAGGGTTAGGGTATGGGTTAGGCTTAGGGTACGGGTTAGGGTTTGGGTTAGGGTCACGGTTAGGGTTAGGGTTAGGGTTAGGGTATGTGTTAGGTTTAGGGTACGGGTTATGGTTAGGGTTAGGGTCAGGGTTAGGTTTAGGGTCAGGGTACGAATTAGGGTTAGGTTTAGGGTACGGGTTAGGTTTAGGGTTATGGTATGGGTTAGGTTTACAGTGCGGTTTAGGGTTAGGGTGAGGGTTAGGGTTAGGGTTAGAATATGTTTAGGGTTAGGGTTAGGCTAAGGGATAGAGTACGGGTTAGGGTTAGTGTTAGGGTTAGATTTAGGGTTAGGGTTAGTGTTAGAGTGCGGGGTAGGGTTAGTGTTAGGGTTAGGGTTAGGGTACGGGTTAGGGTTAGTGTTAGGGTTAGGGTTAGGGTTAGGGTTAGAGTACGGGTTAGGGTTAGTGTTAGGGTTAGGGTTAGGGTTAGGGTACGGGTTAGGGTTAGGGTACGGGTTAGGGTTAGGGTTTGTGTTAGGGTTAGAGTACGGGGTAGGGTTAGTGTTAGGTTTAGGGTTAGGGTTAGGGTTAGTGTACGGGTTAGGGTTAGAATTAGGGTTAGGGTTAGAGTACGGGGTAGGGTTAGTGTTAGTGTTAGGGTTAGGTTTAATGTACGGGTTAGGCTTAGGGTTAGGTTTAGGTTTAGGTTACGGGTTAGGGTTAGTTTAAGGGTACGGGATAGGGTTAGTGTACTGGTTAAGTTTAGGGTTAGGGTTAGGCTTAGGTTACGGGATAGGGTTAGGTTTGGTGTGGGTTAGGGTTAGGGTTAGGGTTAGGGTACAGGTTAGGGTTAGGGTTGGGGTTAGGGTACGGGTTAATTTAGGTTTAGGGTACGGGTCAGGGTTATGGTTAAGTTTAAGGTTAGGGTTAAGGTATGGGTTAGGTTTAGGGTACGGGTAATGGTTAGAGTTAGGGTTAGGGTTAGTTTTAGCGCTAGGGTATGGTTTAGGGTTACTGTTAGGGTTTGGGTATGGGTTAGGGTTAGGGTTAGTTTACGGGTTAGGTCAAGGGTTAGGGTTAAGTTTAGGGTACGGTTTAGGTTTAGGGTTAGGATTAGGGTTAGAGTACGGGGTAGGGTTAGTGTTAGGGTTAGGGTTAGGGTTAGTACGGGTTTGGGTTAGTGTTAGGGTATGGGTTAGGTTTACCGTTTGGGTACGGTATAGGGTAAGTGTTAGGGTTAGATTTAGGGTTTGGGTAGGGGTTAGGTTTACGTTTAGGGTTAGGGTACGGGTTAGGTTTAGGGTTAGGATAAGGTTAGTGTTAGGGTACGGGATAGGGTTTAGCACAGGTTAGGGTTAGGTTTAGGGTTATGGTTAGGGTTAGAGTACGGGTTAGGGTTAGTGTTAGGGTTAGGGTTAGTGTACGGATAGGGTTAGGGTTAGGGTTTGGTTAAGGTACGGGTTAGGGTTAGGTTTATTGTACAGGATAGGGTTAGTGTACGGGTTCAGTTTAGGGTTAGGGTTAGGGTTAGGTTATGGGTTAGAGTTAGGGTACAGGTAAGGGTTAGGTTTAGAATTAGGGTTAGGGTTAGGGTACACGTTAGGGTTAGGTTTAGATCAGGGTTAGGGTTAGGGATAGGATTATGGTACGGTTTAGGGTTAGGGTTGGGGTTAGGGTACGGGTTAGTTTTAGGGTTAGGGTACGGGTTAGGGTTACGGTTAAGCTTAGGGTTAGTGTTAGGGTATGGAATTGGGTTAGGGTACGGGTAAGGGTTATGGTTAGTGTTATGGTTAGGTTTAAGTTTAGGGTGCAGGTTAGGCTTAGGTTTAGTGTTAGGGTTAGCGCTAAGTTATGGGTTAGGTTTTCTGTTAGGTTTTGGGTACGGTTTAGGGTTAGGGTTAGGGTACGGGATAGGGTTGGGTACGGGTTAGGTCAATGGTTAGGGTTAGGTTTAGGGTACGGGTTAGGGTTAGGGTTAGGTTTAGTGTTAGGGTTAGTGTATGGGTTAGGTTTAGTGTACAGGTTAGGGTTAGGGTGAGGGTTAGGGTTAGGGTTAGAGTACGGGGTAGGGTTAGTGTTAGGGTTAGGGTTGGGTTTAAAGTACGGGTTACGCTTAGGGTTAGGTTAGGGTTAGGATACGGGTTAGGGTTAGGTTTAGGGTATGGGATAGGATTATCGAACGGTTTAAGTTTAGGGTTAGGGTTCGGTTTAGGTTACGGGTTAGGGTTTGGTTTAGGGTGCGGGTTGGGTTATGGTTAGGGTTAGTGTAAGGGTTAGGGTTAGGTTTCGGGTCAGGGTTAGGGTTAGTGTTAGTGTTAGGGTACGGGTTAGCTTTAGGTTTGGGGTTAGGGTACGGGTTAGTTTTAGAGTTAGGTTACGGATTAGGGTTATGGTTAAGGTTAGGGTTAGGGTTAGGTTATGGGTTAGGGTTAGGTTACGGTTAAGGGTTATGGTTTGGGTTAGGGTTAGGGTTAAGTTTAGGGTGCGGGTTAGGTTTTGGGTTAGGGTTAGGGTTAGGGTTAGTGTTAGGTTACGCATTAGGGTTAGGGTTGAGGTGAGGGTACGGGTTAGGTTTAGAGTTAGGGTACGGTTTAGGGTTATGGTTAAGGTTAGGGTTAGGGTTAGGGTTAGGTTACGGTTAAGGGTTATGGTTTGGGTTAGGGTTAGGGTTAAGTTTAGGTTGCGGGTTAGGGTTAGGGTTAGGGTTAGAGTACGGGTTTGGGTTAGTGTTAGGGTATGGGTTAGGTTTACCGTTTGGGTACGGATTAGGGTAAGGGTTAGAGTTAGCATTAGGTTTAGGGGTTATGTTTAGGTTTACGGTTAGGCTACGGGTAGGTTTAGGGTACAGGTTAGGGTTAGGGTTAGGGTTCAGTTTAGGGTTAGTGTACGGGTGGGGATCAGGGTTAGGGTTAGGGTTAGCATTAGGGTTACGGTACGGGTTAGGGTTAAGTTTACGGTACGGGATAGGGTTAGTGTACGTGTTAGGTCTAGGGTTAGGGTGAGGTTTAGTGTGCGGTTTGGGGTTAGGGTTACGGTTAGGGTACGTGTTAGGGTTAGGGTTTGGGTACGGGTTAGGGTTATGTTTAGGGTTAGGGTACGGGTTAGGTTTAGGGTTACGGTAAGGGTTAGTGTTAGGGTACGGGTTAGTGTTAGAGTACGCGTTAGGGTTAGGTTTAGGGTTAGGTTTAGAGTACGTTTTAGGGTTACTCTTAGGGTTAGGGTTAGGGTTAGTGTACGGATAGTGTTAGGGTTAGGGTTAGGGTTAGTGTACGGGTTAGGGTTAGGTTTAGGTTATGGGATAGTTTTAGTTTTCAGGTTAAGTTTAGGGTTAGGGTTAGGTTTAGGTTACGGTTTAGGGTTAGGGTACGGGTTAGGGTTAGGTTTAGGTGCGGGTTAGGGTTAGGGTTGGGGTTAGGGTACGGATTAGATTTAGGGTTAGGGTATGGGTTAGGTTTACGGTTAAGGTTAGGGTTAGTGTTAGGGTATGGGTTAGGGTTAGGTACGGGCAAGAGTTATGGTTAGGTTTAGGGTTAGGTTTAGGTTTAGTGTGCGAGTTCGGATTAGGTTTAGGGTTAGGGTTAGCGCTTGGGAATGGGTTAGGGCTCCTGTTAGGGTTTGGGTACGTGTAAGGGTTAGGTTTAGGGTACGAGATAGGGTTGGGTACGGGTTAGGTCAAGGGTTAGGGTTAGGTTTAGGGTAATGGTTAGGTTTAGGGTACAGGTTAGGGTTAGGGTCAGGGTTAGGGTTAGGGTTAGTGTATGAGTTAGGGTTAAGGTTAGGTTTAGGGTACGGCTTAGGGTTAGGTTTAGGGTTAGGGTACGATTTCGGTTTAGGGTACGGGTTAGGGTTAGGGTCAGGGTTAGTGTTAGGCTATGATTTAGGGTTAGGGTTAGGGTACGGGTTAGAGTTACGTTTATGTTACGGGTTAGGGTTACAGTATGGGTTAGGGTTAGGGTGAGGGTTAGGGTTAGGGTTAGATTACAGTTAGGGTAAGGGGTAGGGTTAGGGTTAGAGTAAGGGTTAGATTTAGTGTTAGGGTTAGGGAAAGGTTTAGGTTTAGGGTTAGGCTACGGGTTAGGTTTAGGCTTAGGGTTAGATTACGGGGGTTGGGTTAGTGTTAGGGTTAGGGTTAGGGCTAATGTACGGGTTAGGCTTAGTGTTAGGTTTAGGGTTAGGTTACGGGTTAGGGTTAGGTTCAGGGTACGGGATAGGGTTAGCATACGGGATAAGTTTACGGTTAGGTTTAGGTTTAGGTTACGGGTTAGGGTTAGGGTACGGGTTATGGTTAGGTTTAGGGTGCTAGTTATGGTTAGGGTTAGGGTTAGTGAACGGGTTAGGGTTAGGTTTAGGGTCTGGGTTAGTGTTAGGGTTAGTGTTAGTGTATGGGTTACGGTTAGGGTTGGGGTTAGGGTACGGGTTAGTTTTAGGGTTAGGTTACGGTTTAGGGTTACGGTTAAAGTTAGGGTTAAGTTTAGAGTGTGGGTTAGGGTTAGGGTATGGTTAAGGGTTAAGGTTAGGGTTAGGGTTCGGGTTAAGTTTAGGGTTAGGGTTAGGGTTAGGGTTAGGGTTAGACTATGGATAGGGTTAGTGTTAGGGTTAGGGTTAGGTTTAGGGTACGGGTTAGGGTTAGGTTTAGGTGATGGTTAGGGTTAGGTTTAGTGGTAGGGTTAGGGTTACGGTAAGGGTTAGGGTTAGGTTTAGGGTCAGGTTTCGCTAGGGATAGGGTTATGGTATGGGTTATGGTTAGGGTTGGGGTTAGGGTACGGGTTAGTTTTAGGGTTAGGGTACGGGTCAGGGTTACGGTTAAGGTTAGGGTTAGGGTTAGGGTATTGTTTAGTGATAGGGTACGGGTAAGTGTTATGGTTAGGGTTAGGGTTAGGTTTAGGTTTAGGGTGCGGGTAAGAGTTAGGGTTAGGTTTAGGGTTAGCGCTATGGTATGGGTTAGGGTTACTTTTAGGGTTTTGGTACGGGTTAGGGTTAGTGTTAGGTTACGGGATAGGGTTGGGTACGGGTTAGGTCAAGGGTAAGGTTAGGTTTAGCGTACGTGTTAGGGTTAGGATTAGGTTTAGGGTTAGGGTATGGGTTAGCCTTAGGGTACGGGTTAGGGTACGGGTTAGGGTTAGGGTACGGGTTAGGATTAGGGTACGGGTTAGGGTATGGGTTAGGGTTAGGGGACCGGTTATGGTTAGGTTTAGGGTTAGAGTTAGAGTTAGGGTTAGGGTTAGGGTTAGGTTTAGAGTACTTGTTAGGGTTAGTGTTATGGTTACGGTTAGGGTTAATGTATGGGTTAGGCTTAGGGTTAAGTTTAGGGTTAGGATACGGGTTAGGGTCAGGTTTAGGGTACGGGATAGGGTTAGCGTACGGGTTAAGTTTAGAGTTAGGGTTAGTTTTAGGTTATGGGTTAGGGTTAAGGTACGGGTTAGGGTTAGGTTTAGGGTGCGGGTTAGGGTTAGGGTTAGGGTTAGAGTACAATTAGCATTAGTGTTAGGGTTAGGGTTAGGGTTAGGGTTAGTGTACGGGTTGGGTTAGGGTAGGTTTAGGGTTAGTGTAAGGGTTAGGGTTAGGTTTAGGGTCAGGGTTAGGGTTAGGGTTAGGGTTATGGTCCGGGTAAGGTTTAGCGTTGGGGTTAGGGTATGGGTTAGTTTTAGGGTTAGGTTGCGGTTTAGGGTTACGGTTAAGGTTAGGGTTAGTGTTAGGGTATGGGTTAGGGTTAGGTTACGGTAAGGGTTATGGTTTGGGTTAGGGTTATTGTTAAGTTAAGGGTGCGGCTTTTGGTTAGGGTTAGGGTTAGAGTACGGGTTTGGGTTAGTGTTAGGGTACGGGTTAGGTTTACCATTTGGGTACGGGTTAGGGTAAGGGTTAGGGTTAGGGTTAGGGGTTAGGGTTAGTTTTAGGGTTAGGCTACAGGTAGGGTTAGGGTACGGGTTAGGGTAAGGGTTAGGGTTCGCGTTAGGTTTAAGACTGGGCTACGGGATAGGTTTAGTGTACGTGTTAGGTCTAGGGTTAGGGATAGGCTTAGTGTGCGGGTTAGGGTTAGGATAGGGTTAGGGGACGTGTTTGGGATAGGGTTTGGGTACGGGGTTAGCGTTATGTTTAGGGTTACGGTACAGGTTAGGTTTAGGGTTAGGGTTAGCATACGGTTTCGGGTTAGGGTACGGGTTAGGGTTAGGTTTAGGGTCAGTGTTAGGGTTAGGTTTAGGGTTAGGGTTAGGGTTAGGGTACACGTTAGGATTACTGTACGGGTTAGGGTTAGGTTTAGGGTTAAGGATAGGGTTAGGGTTAGGGTACGGATTAGGTTAGGGTACAGGTTAGGGTTAGGGTAAGGGTCAGGGTTAGGATTAGGTTTAGGGTACGAGTTAGGGTTAGGGTTAGGTTTAGGGTACGATGTAGGGTTAGGGTTAGAGGTTAGGTAAGGGTTAGTGTTAGGGTATGAGTTAGGGTTAGGGTATGGGTTAAGGTGAGGGGTAGGGTATGGGTTAGGTTTATGGGTCAGTTTAGGATTAGGGTTAGGGTTATGGTACATCTTAGCGTACAGGTTAGGGTTAGGTTTAGGTTACGGGTGAGGGTACGGGTTAGGGTTAGGTTTAAGGTACATGTAATGGTACGGGTTAGGGTTAGGGTACGGGTTAGGGTTAGTGTGCGGGATAGGGTTAGGATTAGGGTTGGTGTTAGAGTTAGGGTAAAGGGACAGGTTAGCGTTAGGGTTAGGGTACGGGATAGGTTTAGGGTACGTGTTAGGTCTAGGGTTAGGGTTAGGTTTAGTGTGTGGGTTAGGGTTAGGCATCAGGTTAGGGTTAGTGTACGTGTTAGGGTTTTTGTACGGGTTAGCGTTTGTGTTAGGTTTATGGTACGGGTTAGGGTTAGTGTTAGGGTTAGAATATGTGTTAGGGTTAGAGTTAGGGTACAGGATTAGGGTTAGGGTTAGGGTCAGGGTTAGGGTTAGGGTTAGGGTTAGGGTTAGGGTACGGGTTAGGGTTAGCGTTAGTGTACGGGATAGGTTTAGGATTAGAGTTAGTGTTAGTGTTAGGGTTAGGGTACAGGTTAGCATTAGGGTTAGGTTACAGGATAGGTTTAGGGTACGGTTTAGGTCTAGGGTTAGTGTTAGGTTTAGGGTGTGGGTTAGGGTTAGGCATATGGTTATGGATAGGGTACGGGTTAGGGTTAGGGTACGGGTTAGGGTTAGTGTAAGTGTTATGGTACGGGTTAGGGTTAGGGTTAGTTTTAGGGTATGGGTTAGGGTTAGGGTACTCGTTAGGTCTAGGGTTAGGGTTAGGTTTAGGATGCGGGTTAGGGTTAGGGTTAGGGTATGGGATTAGGTTTAGGGTTAGGGGCAGGGTTAGGGTTAGGTTAAGGTTAGGGTTAGGGTTATGTTACGAGTTCGGGTTACAGTACGCGTTAGGGTTAGGGTTAGGTTTAGGTTTAGGGTTAGGGTTATAGTAGGGGGTTAGGGTTAGTGTTAGGGTTAGGTTTAGGGTTAGAGTACATGTTCGGTTTAGTGTTAGTGTTATGGTTAGTGTTAGGGTTAGGGTTAGGTTAGAGTACGGGTTAGGGTTAGTGTTAGTGTTAGGGTTAGGGTTAACGTTAGGGTAAGTTTAGGGTTAGGGTTAGGGTTAGGTTTAGGGTTAGGGTTAGGTTAGAGTACGGGTTAGGGTTAGTGTTAGGGTTAGGGTTAGCGTTAGGGTAAATTTAGGGTTAGGGTTAGGGTTAGGGTTAGGGTTAGGGTAAGGGTTAGGGTTAGGGTTAGTGTTAGGGTTACGGTACGGGTTAGGGTTAAGGTTACCATACGGGATAGTTTTAGTGTACATGTTAGGTCTAGGGTTAGGGTTAGGTTTAGTGTGCGGGTTAGGGTTAGGGTTAGGGTACGTGTTAGGGTTAGGGTTTGGGTACGGGTTATGGTTACGTTTAGGGTTAGGGTTTGGGTTAGGTTTAGGGTTACGGTAAGGGTTAATGTTAGGGTATGTGTTACGATTAGGTTTAGGATAGGGTACGTTTAGGGTTAGGGTTAGGGTTAGGGTTCGGGTTAGGGTTAGTCTGCGGGTTAGGATTAGGGTTAGGGTTAGGGTTAGGGTTAGTGTTAGGCTTACGGTACGGGTTAGTCTTAAGGTTATTGTACAGGATAGGTTTACTGTACGTGTTAGGTCTAAGGTTAGGGTTAGTTTAAGTGTGCGGGTTAGGGTTAGGGTTAGGGTTAGGGTACGTGTTAGGGTTAGGGTTTGGGTACGGGTTAGGGTTACGTTTAGCGTTAGGGTACGGGTTAGGGATAGTGTTAGGGTTAGGGTTAGTGTTAGGGTACGGGTTAGGGTTACATTTAGGGTTAGGGTTAGGTTTAGAGTACAAGTTAGGGTTAGTATTAGGGTTAGGTTTAGGGTTAGGGTTAGAGAATGGGATAGGGTTAGTGTAAGGGTTAGGGTTAGGGTTAGTGTACGGGTAGGTTTAGGGTCAGGGTTAGGTTTAGGTTACAGGTTAGGGTTAGGTTTAGGTACGGGATAGGGTTAGTGTACGGGATAAGTTTAGGGTTAGGTTTAGGTTTAGGTTACGGGTTAGGGTTAGGGTACGGGTTAAGTTACGGTTTAGGTGCGGGTTAGGGTTAGGGTATGGGTTAGGGTTAGGGTACGGGTAAGGGTTATGGTTAGGGTTAGTGTTAGGTTTAGGTTTAGGGTACAGGTTAGGCTTAGGGTTAGGGTTACCGTTAGCGCTAGGTTATGGGTTAGCGTTACTCTTAGGGTTTGGGTACGGGTTAGGGTTAGGGTTAGGGTATGGGTTAGGGTTAGAGTACGGGTTAGGGTTAGGTTTAGGGTTAGGATTAGGGTAGGAGTATGGGTTAGGGTTAGTGTTAGGGTTATGGTTAGGGTTAGTGTACGGATAGGGTTACACTTAGGGTTAGGTTTAGGGTACAGTTTAGCATTAGGTTTAGGGTACGGGATAGGGTTAGTGTACGGGATAAGTTTAGGTTTAGGTTTAGGTTTAGGTTACGGGTTAGGGTTAGGGTACGGGTTAGGGTTAGGTTTAGGTGCGGTATAGGGTTAGGGTACGGGTTAGAGTTAGGTTTAGGGTCAGGGTTAGGATTAGGGATAGGGTTATGTTACGGATTAGGTTTAGGGTTGGGGTTACAATACAGGTTAGTTTTAGGTTTAGGGTACGGGGTAGGTTTACGGTTAAGGTTAGGGTTAGTGTTAGGTTATGGGTTAGGGTTAGGGTACGGGTAAGGGTTATGGTTAGGGTGACGGTTAGGTTTAGTTTTAGGGTGCGGGTTAGGCTTAGGGTTAGGGTTAGGGTTAGCGCTAGGCTATGGGTTAGGGTTACTGTTAGGGTATGGGTACGGTTTAGGGTTATGGTTAGGGTACGGGAAAGGTTGGGTATGGGTTAGGTCAAGGGTTAGTGTTAGGTTTAGTATATGGGTTAGTGTTAGGGTTAGGTTTATGGTTATGTTTAGGGTAAGGGTTAGTTTTAGGGTACGGGTTAGGGTTAGGGTTAGGGTCAGGTTTAGGGTTAGGGTTAGGGTACGAGTTAGGGTTAGGTATAGGTTAAGTGCACGGGTTAGGGTTAGGGTTAGGGTTAGGGTTGGAGAACGGGGTAAGGTTAGTGTTAGGGTTAGGGTAAGGGTTAATGTACGGGTTAGGCTTATGGTTAGGTTAGGGTTTGGATACGGGTTAGGGTAGGTTTAGAGTACGGGATAGGGTTAGCGAATGGGTTAAGTTTAGGGTTAGGGTTTGGTTTAGGTTATGGTTTAGGTTTAGGGTACGGGTTAGGGTTAGGTTTAGGGTGCGAGTTGGGTTAGGGTTAGGGTTAGGGTAAGGGTTAGGGTTAGGTTTAGGGTCAGGGTTAGGGTTAGGGTTAGTGTTAGGGTACGGGTTAGCGTTAGGGTAGGGGTTAGAGTATGGGTTAGTTTTAGGGTTTGGGTACAGATTAGGGTTATGGTTAAGGTTAGGTTATGGGTTAGGGTTACGTTACGGTTAAGGATTATGGTTTGGTTTAGGGTTAGGTTTAAGTTTAGGGTTAGGTTTAGGGTTAGGGTTATGGTTAGGGTTAGAGTACGGGTTGGGGTTAGTGTTAGGGTACGGGTTAGGTTTACCGTTTGGTTACGGGTTCGAGTAAGGGTTAGGGTTAAGCTTAGGGTTAGCGGTTAGGGTTAGATTTAGGATTAGGCTACAGGTAGGATTAGGGTACGGCTTAGGGTTAGGGTTAAGGTTCGTGTTAGGGTTTGGTTACGGGCTAGGGTTACGTTTAGGGTTAGGGTATGGGTTAGGTTTAGGGTTAGGGTTCGTTTACGGTTTAGGGTTAGGGCACGGGATAGGGTTAGTTTTAGGGTCAGGGTAAGGGTTAGGTTTAGGATCTGGGTTAGGGTTAGGGTTAGGGATAGCGCTAGGGTATGGGTTACGGTTACTGTTAGGGTATGGGTACGGGTTAGGGTTAGGCTTAGGTTACGGGATAGGTTTGGGTACGGGTGAGTTAGAGGGTTAGGTTTACGTTTAGTGTACGGTTTAGGGTTAGGGTTAGGTTTAGGGTTAGGGTTAGGGTATGGGTTAGGCTTAGGGTATGGGTTAGGGTTAGGGTTAGGGTCAGGTTTAGGGTAGGTTTAGGGTACGAGTTAGGGTTAGGGTTAGGTTTAGGGTACGGGTTAGGGTTAGGGTTAGGAGTTAGGGAAATGGTTAGGGTTAGGGTATGAGTTAGGGTTAGGGTTTGGGTTAGGGTGAGGGGTAGGTTATGGGTTAGGTTTAGGGTTAGGTTTAGGATTAGGGTTAGGGTTATGGTACGTGTTAGCATACAGGTTAGGGTTAGGGTTAGCGCTAGGTTATGGGTTAGGGTTACTGTTAGGGTTTGGGTACGGGTTAGAGTTAGGGTTAGGTTACGGGATAGGTTTGGGTACGGGTTAGGTAGAGGGTTAGGGTTACGTTTAGGGTACAGTTTAGGGTTAGGGTTAGGTTTAGGGTTAGGGTTAGGGTCAGGGTTAGGGTAGGTTTAGTGTACGAGATAGGGTTAGGGTTAGGTTTAGGGTATGAGTTAGGTTTAGGGTTAGGTTTAAAATATGGGTTAGGTTTAGGGTACGGGTTAGGGTTAGGGTTAGGGTCAGGGTTAAGTTTAGGGTTAAGGTATGAGTTACGGTTATGGTTAGGGTACGGGTTAGGTTTAGGGTTATGGTATGGGTTAGGGTTACAGTACGGGTTAGGGTTAGGGTGAGGGTTAGGGTTAGGTTTAGAGTATGGTTAGTGTTAGGGTTAGGGTTAGGGTTAGGTTTAGGGTACAGGTTAGTGTTAGGGTTAGGTTTAGGGTTAGAGTACGGGGTAGGATTAGTGTTAGTGTTAGGGTTAGGGTTAGGGTTAGTGTATGGGTTAGGGTTACGGTTAGGGTTAGGGTTAGAGTATGGTGTAGGGTTAGTGTTAGGGTTAGGTTTGGGGTTAATGTACGGTTAAGGCTTAGGGTTAGCTTTAGGGTTACGATACAGTTTAGGGTTAGGTGTAGGGCACGGGATAGGGTTATCGTACGGGTTAAGTTTAGGGTTATGGTTAGGTTTAGGTTACGGTTTAGGGTTAGGTTACGGGTTAGGGTTAGGTTTTGGGTGCGGGATAGGGTTAGGGTTAGGTTAGTGTAATGGTTAGTGTTAGGTTTTGGGTCAGGGTTAGGGTTAGGTTTAGTGTTAGGGTATGGGTTAGTGTTAGGGTTGTTTTTAGGGTACGGGTTAGTTTTAGGGTTAGGATATGGGTTAGGGTTACTGTTAAGGTTAGGGTTAGGATTAGGGTATGGGTTAGTGTTAGGTTACGGTTAAGGGTTATGGTTTGGGTTAGGGTTAGGGTTAAGTTTAGGGTGCGGTTTATGGTTATGGTTAGGTTTAGGGTTAGAGTACGGGTTTGGGTTAGTGTTAAGGTACAGGTTAGGTTTACCGTTTGGGTACGGGTTAGGGTAAGGGTTAGTGTCAGTGTTAGGGTTAGGGTAAGTTTTATGGTTAGGGTTTGGGTATGGGTTAGGATTCGGGATAGGGTTTGGAAGGGGTTAGGTTTAGGTTTGGGTTATGGTACGGGTTATTTTTAGGGTTATGGTATGTGTTAGGGTTACGGTTAATGTTAGGGTTAGTGTTAGGTATGGGTTAGGTTTACGGTACGGGTAAGGGTTATGGGTAGGGTTACGGTTAGGTTTAGGTTTAGGGTGCGGTTTAGGCTTAGGGTTAGGGTTGGAGTTAGCGCTAGGGTATGGGTTAGGGTTACTCTAGGGTTTGGGTACGGGTTAGGGTTAGGGTTAGGTACGGGATAGTGTTGGGTACGGGTTAGGACAAGGGTTAGGGTTAGATTTAGGGTACGGGATAGGGTTAGGGTTAGGTTTAGGGTTAGGTTTAGGTTATGGGTTAGGTTTAGTGTACGGGTTAGTGTTAGGGTTAGGGTCAGGGTTAGGGTTAGTGTTAGGGTATCAGTTATGGTTAGGGTGTGGTTTAGGGTATGGGTTAGGGTTAGGGTTAGAGTACGGGTTAGGTTTAGTGTTAGGGTTACGGTTAGGGTTAGGGTTAGAGTTAGGGTTAGTGTTAGAGTACGGTATGTTTAGTGTTAGTGTTAGGGTTAGGGTTAAAGTACAGGTTAGGCTTAGGTTTAGGTTTAGGGTTAGTTTACGGGTTAGTGTTAGGTTTAGGTGTGGGTTAGGGTTAGGATTAGGTTTAGGTTACGGGTTAGGGTACGGTTTAATTTTAGGGTTAGGGTATGGGTCAGGGTTACGGTTAAGTTTAGGGTTTGGTTTAGGGTATGGGTTAGGGTTAGGGTACGGGTAAGGGTTATGGTTAGGGTTAGGGATAAGTTTAGGTTTTGGGTGCGGGTTAGGGTTAAGGTTAGGGTTAGCGCTAGGGTATGGGTTAGGGTTACTCTTAGGTTTTGGGTACGGTTAAGGATTAGGGTTAGGTTATGGGATAGGGTTGGGTATGTGTTAGGTCAAGGGTTAGGGTTAAGTTTAGGGTACGGGTTAGGGTTAGGGTTAGGATTAGGGTAAGGTTTAGGGTATGGGTTAGGCTTAGGGTTTAGGGTTAGGGTCAGGCTTAGGGTTAGGGTTAGGGTTAGGGTACGGGTTAGGGTTAGGTTTAGGGTATGGTTCGGGTTAGGTTTAGGGTTAGGGTACAGGTTAGGTTTAGTGTACGGGTTAGGTTTAGGTTTAGGGTCAGGGTTAGGGTTAGGGTTATGGTACGAATTAGGGTTAGGGTTAGGGTACGGGTTAGGTTTAGGGTTATGCTATGGGTTTGGTTTACAGTACGGTTTAGGGTTAGGGTGAGGTTTAGGGTTAGGGTTAGAGTACAGTTAGGGTTAGGGTTAGGGTTAGAGTACGGGATAGGGTTGGTGTTAGGGTAAGGGTTAGGGTTAGGGTTAGGGTACGGTTACGGGTTAGGGTTAGGGTTACGGTTAGGGTTAGAGTATGTGGTAGGGTTGGTGTGTGGGTTAGGGTTAGGGTTAGGGTATGGGTTAGGCTTAGGGTACGGTTTAGGGTTAGGGTTAGGGTCAGGTTTAGGGTTAGGGTTAGGGTTAGCGCTAGGGTATGGGTTATGGTTACTGTTAGGTTTTGGGTACGTGTTAGGTTTAAGGTTAGGTTACGGGATAGGGTTGGGTACGGGTTTGGTCAAGGGTTTGGGTTAGGTTGAGGTACGGGTTAGGGTTAGGGTTAGGATTAGGGTTAGGGTTACGGTATGGGTTAGGCTTAGGGTACGGGTTAGTATTAGGTTTAGGGTACGGGTTAGGGTTAGGTTTAGGGTACCGGTAAGGGTTAGTTTGGGGTTAGGGTATGGGTTAGGTTTAGGGTATGGGTTAGGGTTAGGGTTAGGGTCAGGTTTAGGTTTAGGGTCAGGGTACGGGTTAGGGTTAGGTTTAGGGTACGAGTTAGGGTTAGTTTTAGGGTTAGGGTACAGGTTAGGTTTATGGTACGGTTTAGGGTTAGGGTTACGGTCAGGGTTAGGATTAGGGTTAGGTTACAAATTAGGGTTAGGGTTAGGGTACGGTTTAGGGTTAGGGTAACGGTACGGGTTAGGGTTACAGTATGGGTGAGGTTTAGGCTGAGCCTTAGGGTTAGGGTTAGAATACGGTTAGGGTTAGGGTTAGGGTCAGAGTACGGGTTAGGGTTAGTGTAGTGTTAGGGTTAGGGTTAGGGTTAGGGTTAGTGTACGGGTTAGGGTTAGTGTACGGGTTAGGGTTAGTTTTAGGGTACGGGTACGGGTAGAGTTTAGGGTTAGGGTAGGAGTACGGGGAAGGTTAGGGTTAGGTTTAGGGTTAGGGTACGGGATAGGGTTGGGTACGGGTTACGATAAGGGTTAGGGTTAGGTTTAGGATACGGGATAGGGTTAGGGGTAGGTTTAGTGTTAGGTTGAGGGTATGGATTAGGGTTAGGGTTAGGGTCAGGTTTAGGGTTAGGGATAGGGTACGAGTTAGTGTTAGGGTTAGGTTTAGGGTACGGTTTAGGGTTACGGTTAAGTTTAGGGTTGGTTTAGAGTACGGGGTAGGATTAGTGTTATGGTTAGGTTAAGGGTTAAGGTACGGGTTAGGGTTAGAGTTAGGCTTAGGGTTAGTGTACGGGGTAGGGTTAGGGTTAGGGTTGGAGTACGGATAGGTTTAGGGTTAGGGTTAGGATTAGGGTACGGGTTAGGGTTAGGGTTAGAGTACGGGTTAGGTTTAGTGTTAGGGTTAGGGTTAGGTTTAGGGTTAGGTTTAGGGTACCGGTTAGGGTTAGAGTGTGGATTAGGGTTAGAGTACGGGGTAGGGTTAATGTTAGGGTTAGGGTTAGGGATAATGTACAGGTTAGGCTTAGGGTTAGGTTTAGGGTTAGGTTATGGGTTAAGGTTAGGTTTAGGTGTGGGTTAGGGTTAGGGTTAGGGTTAGGTTTAGGTTACGGGTTAGGGTTAGGGTTGGTGTTAGGGTACGGGTTAATTTTAGGGTTAGGGTATGGGTCAGGATTACGGTTAAGTTTAGGGTTTGGTTTAGGGTATAGGTTAGGGTTACGGTACGGGTAAGGGTTATGGTTAGGGTTAGGGTTAAGTTTAGGTTTAGAGTGCGGGTTAGGGTTAGGGATAGGGTTAGGGTTAGCACTAGGGTATGGGGTAGGGTTACTCTTAGGTTTTGGGTATGGTTTAAGGTTAGGGTTAGGTTACGGGATAGGGTTGGGTACGTGTTAGGTCAAGGGTTAGGGTTAGGTTTAGGGTACTGGTTAGTGTTAGGGTTAGGATTAGGGTAAGGGTTAGGGTATGTGTTAGGTTTAGGGTACGGTTCGGGTTATGTTTAGGGTTAAGGTACAGGTTAGGTTTAGGGTACGGGTTAGGGTGAGGGTTAGAGTCAGGGTTAGGGTTAGGGTTAGGGTACGAATTAGGGTTAGGGTTTGGGTACGGGTTAGGTTTAGGGTTATGGTACGGGTTTCGGTTACAGTACGGGATAGGGTTAGGTTGAGGTTTAGGGTTAGGGTTAGAGTACAGTTAGGGTTAGGGTTAGGGTTAGGGTTAGAGTACTTGATAGGGTTGGTGTTAGGGTTAGGGTTAGGGTTACGGTTAGGGTTAGGGTTAGGGTACGGGTACGTGTTAGGGTTAGGGTTAGAGTTAGGGTTATGGTTAGAGTACGGGGTAGGGTTGTTGTTTGGGTTAGGGTTAGATTTAGGGTTAGGGTATGGGTTAGGCTTAGGGTACGGTTTAGGGTTAGGTTTAGGGTCAGGTTTAGGGTTAGGGTTAGGGTTAGGGTTAGCCCTAAGGTATGGGTTAGGGTTACTGTTAGGTTTTGGGTACGGGTTAGTGTTAAGGTTAGGTTACGGGATAGGGTTGGGTACGGGTTAGGTCAAGGGTTAGGGATAGGTTTAGGTACGGGTTAGGGTTAGGATTAGGGTTAGGGTTACGGTATGGGTTAGGCTTAGGGTACGGGTAGGATTAGGGTTAGGGTACAGGTTAGGGTTAGGTTTAGGGTACAGGTTATGGTTAGTTTGGGGTTAGGGTATGGGTTAGGTTTAGGGTACGGGTTAGGGTTAGGTTGAAGGTCAGGTTTACGGCTAGGGTACGGGTTAGGGTATGGGTTAGGGTTAGGGTTATGGTATGGTTTAGTGTTACAGTACGGGTTAGGGTTAGGTTGAGGGTTAGGGTTAGGGTTAGAATACGGTTAGGGTTAGGGTTAGGGTTAGGGATAGAGTACGGGTTAGGTTTAGTGTTAGGGTTAGTTTTAGGGTTAGGGTTAGGGTACGGGTTAGGGTTAGGGTTAGAGTACGGGTTAGGGTTAGTGTTACGGTTAGGGTTAAGGTTAGGTTTAGGGTTAGGGTTAGGGTATGGGTTAGGGTTAGGTTTAGGTTTAGGGTTAGAGTACGGGGTATTATTAGTGTTAGTGTAGTGTTAGGGTTGGGGTTAATGTACGGTTTAGGCTTAGGTTTAGGTTTATGGTTAGGATATGGGTTAGGGTTAAGTTTAGGTTACGGGATAGGTTAGTGTACGGGTTAAGTTTAGGGTTATGGTTAGGTTTAGGTTACAGTTTAGGGTTAGGGTACGTGTTAGCGTTAGGTTTTGGGTGCGGGTTAGGGCTAGGGTTAGGATTTGTATAAGGGTTAGGGTTAAGTTTAGGGTCAGGTTTAGGGTTTTGGTTAGTGTTAGGGGACGGGTTAGGGTTAGGGTTGGGGTTAGGGTACGGTTTAGTTTTAGGGTTAGGGTATGGGTTAGGGATAGGTTTAGGTGCGGGTTAGGGTTAGGGTACGGGTTAGGGTTAGGTTTAGGGTCAGGGTTAGGGTTAGGAATAGGGTTATGGTACGGGTTAGGATTAGGGTTGGGGTTAGGGTATGGGTTAGTTTTAGGGTTAGGGTACGGGTTAGGGTTACGGTAAAGGTTAGGGTTAGTGTTAGGGTATGGGTTAGGGTTAGGGTATGGGTAAGGGTTCTGGTTAGGGTTAGGGTTAGGTTTAGGTTTAGGATTTGGGTTAGGCTTAGGGTTAGTTTTAGGGTTAGCGCTAGGGTATGGGTTAGGGTTACTGTTAGGGTTTGGGTATGGGTTATGGTTAGTTTTAGGGTATGGGATAGGGTTGGCTACGGGTTAGGTCAAGGGTTAGGGTTAGATTTAGGGTACGGGTTCGGGTTAGCATTAAGTTTAGGGATAGGGTTAGGGTATTGGTTAGGTTTATGGTACGGGTTAGGGTTAAGGTCAGGGTTAGTGTTAGGGTTATGGTACGAGTTAGGGGTAGGGTTAGGTTTAGATTACGGGTTAGGGTTAGGGTTAGGGTTAGAGTTAGGGTTTGAGTACGGGGTAGGGTTAGTGTTAGGTTTAGGGTTAGAATTAATTTACGGGTTAGGCTTAGGGTTAGCTTAGGGTTAGAATACGGGTTAGGGTTAGGTTTTGGGTACGGGATAGGGTTAGCGTGCGGGTTAAGTTTAGGGTTAGGGTTAGGTTTAGGTTACGGGTTAGGGTTAGGGTACGGGTTAGATTAGGTTTAGGGTGCGGATTAGGGTTAGGGTTTGGGTTAGTGTAAGGGTTAATGTTAGGTTTAGGGTCAGGGTTAGGGTTAGGGTTAGTGTTAGGTAAGGGTTAGCGTTAGGGTTGGGGTTAGGGTACGGGTTAGTTTTAAGGTTAGGGTACAGATTAGTGTTATGGTTAAGGTTACGTTAGGGTTAGGTTATGGGTTATGGTTAGGTTACGGTTAAGGGAATGGTTTGTGTTAGGGTTACGGTTAATTTTAGGGTGCGGGTTAGGGTTAGGGTTAGGGTTAGAGTACGGGTTTGGGTTAGTGGTAGGGTACAGGTAAGGTTTACGTTTGGGTACGGTAAGGGTAAGAGTTAGGGTTAGGCTTAGGGTTAGGTGTTAGGGTCAGAGTTAGAATTAGGCTATGGGTAGGGTTAGGGTACGGGTTAAGATAGGGTTAGGGTTCGGGTTAGGGTTCGTGTATGGGTTAGGGTTAGGGTTAGGGGTAAGGTAGGTTTAGGGTACGGGTTAGGGTTAGGTTTAGGGTCAGGATTAGCGTAAGGGATAGGGTTTTGGTACGGGTGAGGTTTAGGTTTGGGTTCAGGGTACGGGTTAGTTTTAGGGTTAGTGTACGGGTCAGGGTTATGGTTATGGTTAGGGTTAGGGTTAGGGTATGGTTTAGTGTTAGGGAAAGGGAAGGGTTATGGTTAGGGTTAGGGTTAGGTTTAGGTTTAGGGTGCGGGTCAGGGTTAGGGTTAGGGTTAGTGTTAGCGCTAGGATATGGGTTAGGGTTACTGTTAGGGTTTGGGTACGGGTTAGGGTTAGGGTTAGGGTATGAGATAGGGTTGGGTACGCGTTAGGTCAAGGGTTAGGTTTAGGTTTAGGGTACGGGTTATTGTTAGGGTTAGGTTTAGGGTATGGGATAGGGTTAGTGTACGGGTTAAGTTTAGGGTTAGGGTTAGGGTTAGGTTATGGGTTAGGGTTAACGTACGGGATAGGGTTAGGTTTCGGTGCGGTTTAGGGTTAGGGTACGGGTACGGGTTAGGTTTAGGGTTAGGGTTAGTGTACGGGATAGGGTTAGTGTACGGGTTAGGGTTAGTGTTAGGGTTAGGATACGGGTTAGGACTTGGGTTAGGGTACGGGATAGGGTTAGGGTACAGGTTATGTCTAGGGTTAGGGTTAGGTTTAGGGTGCGGGTTACAGTTAGGCCCTGGGTTAGGGTTAAGTTACGGGTTAGGGTAGGGTATGGGTTAGGGTAATGGTTAGTGTACGGGTTAGGGTTAGTGTTAGTGCTAGGGTTAGGGTACGGGTTAGAGTTAGGGTACGGGTTAGGGTTAAGCTACGGGTTAGGTCTAGGTTTAGGGTTAGGTTTAGGATGCGGTTTAGGGTTAGGGTTAGTGTACGGGATTAGGGTTAGGGTTAAGGTCAGGGTTAGGGTTAGGTTTAGGGTTAGGGTTTGGGTTGGGTACGGGTTCGGGTTACGGTACGATTTAGGGTTAGGGTAAGGGTTAGGTTTAGGAATAGGATTATAGTAGGGGGTTAGGGTTAGGGTTACGTTTAGGGTTAGAGTACTGGTTAAGGTTAGTGTTAGGGTTATGGTTAGTGTTAGAGTTAGGGTTTAGGTTAGAGTACGGGTTAGGGTTTTGATTAGGGTTAGGGTTAGGTTTAGAATACGGGATAGGGTTAGTGTTAGGGTTAGGGTTAGGGTTAGTGTGTGGTTAGGGTTAGGTTTAGGGTCATGGTTAGGGTTAGGGTTAGTGTTAGTGTACGTGTTAAGGTTAGGGTTAGGGTTAGGGTACGGGGTAGTTTTAGGGTTAGAGTACGAGTTAGGGTTACAGTTAAGGTTAGGGTTAGGGTTAGGCTATGGGTTAGGGTTAGGTTACGGTTAAGGGTTATAGTTTGTGTTAGGGTTAGGGTTAAGTTTAGGGTGCGGGTTAGGGTTAGGTTTAGGGTTAGGTGTAGAATATGGGTTTGGGTTAGTGTTAGGGTACGTGTTAGGTTTACCGTTTGGGTACGTGTTAGGGTAAGGGTTAGGGTTAGGGTTAGGGGTTAGGGTTAGTGTTAGGGTTAGGATATGGGAAGGGTTAGGGTACGGGTTAGGGTATGGGTTAGGGTTAGGTTTAGGGTTAGAGTACGGGTTTGGGTTAGTGTTAGGGTACGGGTTAGGTTTACCGTTTCGGTACGGGTTAGGGTAAGGGTTAGGGTTAGGGTTAGGGGTTAGTGTTAGGGTTACATTACGGGTTAGGGTTAAGTTTAGGGTACGGGATAGGGTTAGTGTAGGTGTTAGGTCTAGGGTTAGGGTTAGGTTGAGTGTGCGGGTTCGGGTTAGGGTTAGGGTACGTGTTAGGGTTAGGGTTTGGGTACGGGTTAGGGTTACATTTAAGGTTAGGGTACGGGTTAGGTTTAGGGTTAGGGTTAGGGTACGGTTTAGGGTTAGGTTACGGGTTAGGGTTAGGTTTAGGGTCAGGGTTAGGGTTAGGGTTAGTGTTAGGTAAGGGTTAGCGTTAGGGTTGGGGTTAGGGTACGGGTTAATTTTAAGGTTAGGGTACGGGTTAGGGTTATGGTTAATTTTAGGGTTACGGTTAGGTTATGGGTTATGTTTAGGTTACGTTTAAGGGAATGGTTTGTGTTAGGGTTACGGTTAAGTTTAGGGTGCGGGTTAGGGTTAGGGTTAGGGTTAGAGTACGGGTTTGGGTTAGTTATAGGGTACAGGTTATGTTTACGTTTGGGTACGGGTAAGGGTAAGAGTTAGGTTTAGGCTTAGGGTTAGGTGTTAGGGTCAGAGTTAGAATTAGGCTACGGGTAGGGTTAGGGTATGGGTTAGGGTAGGGTTAGGGTTCGGGTTAGGGTTAGTGTACGGGTTAGGTTTAGGGTTAGGGTTAGGGTTAGGGGTAAGGTAGGTTTAGTGTACGGGTGTGGGTTGCGTTTCGGGTCAGGATTAGCATTAGGGATAGGGTTTTGGTCCGGGTTAGTTTTAGGGTTGGGGTTAGGGTACGGGTTAGTTTTAGGGTTAGTGTACGGATTAGGGTTACGGATATGGTTAGGGTTAGGTTTAGGGTATGGTTTAGTGTTAGGGAAAGGGTAAGGGTTATGGTTAGGGTTAGGGTTAGGTTTAGGTCTAGGGTGCGGGTCAGGGTTAGGGTTAGGGTTAGTGTTAGCGCTAGGATATGGGTTAGGGTTACTGTTAGGGTTTGGGTACGGGTTAGGGTTAGGGTTAGGTTACAATATAGGGTTGGATACGGGTTAGGTCAAGGTTTAGGGTTATGTTTAGGGTACAGGTTAGGGTTAGGGTTAGGTTTATGGTTAAGGTTAGGGTATGGGTTAGGTTTAGGGTACGGGTAGGGTTTAGGGTAAGGGTTTGGTTAGAGTATGGGTTAGGGTTAGGTTTAGGGTTAGGGTTAGTGTTAGAGTACGGGTTAGGGTTAGTGTTAGGGTTAGGGTTAGGGTTAGTGTACAGATAGGGTTAGGGTTAGGTGAAGGGTTAGGGTACAGGTGAGGGTTTGGTTTAGGCTATGGGATAGGGCTAGTGTACAGGTTAAGTTAAGGGTTAGGGTTAGGTATAGGTTACGGGTTAGGGTTAGGGTACGGGTTAGGGTTAGTTTTAGGTGCGGGTTAGGGTTAGGGTACAGGTCAGGGTTAGGTTTAAGGTCAAGGTTAGGGTTAGGGATAGGGTTATGGTACGGGTTAGGTAAGGGTTGGGGTTAGGGTACTGGTTAGTTTTAGGTTTAGGGTACGGGTTAGGGTTATGGTTAAGGTTCGGGTTAGTGTTAGGGTATGGGTTAGTGTTGGGTACGGGTAAGGGTTATGGTTAGGGTTAGTTTTAGTTTTAGGTTTAGGGTGCGCATTAGGCTTAGGTTTAGGGTTAGTGTTAGCGCTAGGGTATGGGTTAGGGTTACTGTTAGGGTTTGGGTACGGGTTAGGGTTAGGGTTAGGGTACGAGATAGGGTTGGGTACGCATTAGGTCAAGGGTTAGGTTTAGGTTTAGGGTACGGGTTATTGTTAGGGTTAGGTTTAGGGTATGGGATAGGGTTAGTGTACGGTTAAGTTTAGGGTTAGGGTTATGGTTAGGTTACGGGTTAGGGTTAACGTACAGTTTAGGGTTAGTTTTCGGTGCAGTTTAGGGTTAGGGTACGGGTACGGGTTAGGGTTAGGTTTAGGGTTAGTGTACGGGTTAGGGTTAGTGTTAGGGTTAGGATACGGGTTAGGACTTGGGTTAGGGTATGGGATAGGGTTAGGTTACGGGTTATGTCTAGGGTTAGGGTCAGGTTTAGTGTGCGGGTTACAGTTAGGCCCTGGGTTAGGTTTAGGGTATGGGTTAGGGTTAGGGTATGGGTTAGGGTAATGGTTAGTGTACGGGTTAGGTTGAGGGTTAGTGTTAGGGTTAGGGTACGGGTTAGTGTTAGGGTACAGGTTAGGGTTAGGCTACGGGTTAGGTCTAGGTTTAGTGTTAGGTTTAGGATGCGGGTTAGGGTTAGGGTTAGGGTACGGGATTAGGGTTAAAGTTAGGGTCAGGTTTAAGGTTAGGTTTAGGGTTAGGGTTGGGTATGGGTTCGGGTTACGGTACGAGTTAGGGTTAGGGTAAGGGTTAGGTTTAGGGATAGGATTATAGTAGGGAGTTAGGGTTAGTGTTAGGGTTACGTTTAGGGTTAGAGTACTGGTTAAGATTAGTGTTAGGGTTATGGTTAGTGTTAGGGTTAGGGTTTAGGTTAGAGTACGGGTTAGGGTTTGGATTAGGGTTAGAGTTAGGTTTAGAATACGGGATAGGTTTAGTGTTAGGGTTAGGGTTAGGGTTAGTGCGTGGTTAGGGTTAGGTTTAGGGTCATGGTTAGGGTTAGGATTAGTGTTAGTGTAGGCGTTAAGGTGTGGGTTGGGGTTAGGGTACAGGGAAGTTTTAGGGTTAGAGTACGTGTTAGGGTTACGGTTAAGGTTAGGGTTAGGGTTAGGGTATGGGTTAGGGATAGGTTAAGGTTAAGGGATATAGTTTGCGTTAGGGTTAGGGTTAAGTTTAGAGTGCGGGTTAGGGTTAGGGTTAGGGTTAGGTTTAGAGTACGGGTTTGGGTTAGTGTTAGGGTACGTGTTAGGTTTACCATTTGGGTACGTGTTAGGGTAAGGGTTAGGGTTAGGGTTAGGGTTAGGGGTTAGGGTTAGTGTTAGGGTTAGGCTACAGGAAGGGTTAGGGTACGTGTTAGGGTATGGGTTGGGTTAGGTTTAGTGTTAGAATACGGGTTTGTGTTAGTGTTAGTGTATGGGTTAGGTTTACCGTTTGGGTACGGGTTAGGGTAAGGGTTAGGGTTAGGGTTAGGGGTTAGGGTTAGAGTTAGGGTTAGGCTACAGGTAGGGTTAGGGTACGGGATAGGGTTAGGGTTAGCGTTAGTGTTAGGGTTACATTACGGGTTAGGTTTAAGTTTAGGGTATGGGATAGGGTTAGTGTAGGTGTTAGGTGTAGGGTTAGGGTTAGGTTTAGTGTGCGGGTTAGGGTTAGGGTTAGGGTACGTGTTAGGTTTAGGGATTGGGTACGGGTTAGGGTTACATTTAGGGTTAGGGTACGCGTTAGGTTTAGGGTTAGGGTTAGGGTACGGTTTAGGGTTAGGTTACGGGTAAGGGTTAGGTTTCGGGTCAAGGTTAGGGTTAGGTTTAGGGTTAGGGTTAGGGTTAGAGTACGTGTTAGGGTTAGGGTTTGGGTACAGGTTAGGGTTCCCTTTAGGGTTAGGGTATGGGTTAGGTTTAGGTTTAGGGTAAGGGTTAGTGTTAGGGTACGGGTTAGGGTTAGTGTTAGGGTTAGAGTTAGGGTTAGTGTACGGATAGTGTTAGGGTTAGAGTTAGGGTTAGGGTACGGTTTAGGGTTAGGTTTAGGGTATTGGATAGGGTTAGTGTACGGGTTAAGTTTAGGGTTAGGGTTAGGTTTAGGTTACGGGTTAGGGATAGGGTACGGGTTAGGGTTAGGTTTCGGTGTGGGTTAGGGTTAGGGTACGGGTTAGGGTTAGTGTTAGGGTTAATGTACGGGTTAGGGTTGGTGTTAGCGTTAGGGTTAGTGTTAGGGTAAGGATACGGGGTAGGACTAGGGTTAGGGTACGGGATAGGGTTAGGGTATGGGTTATGTCTAAGGTTAGGGTTAGGTTTACGGTGCGGGTTAGATTTAGGCCTTGTGTTAGGGTTAGGGTACTGGTTAGGGTTAGGGTATGGGTTAGTGTTATGGTTAGTGTACAGGTTAGGGTTAGGGTTAGTGTTTGTGTTAGGGTACAGGTTAGTGTTAGGGTATAGGTTAGGGTTAGGCTACGGGTTAGGTCTAGGGTTAGGTTTAGGTTTAGGATGCGGGTTAGGGTTAGGGTTAGGATACGGGATTAGGGTTAGGGTTAGGGTCAGGGTTAGGGTTAGGTTTAGGGTTAGGTTTAGGGTAGGGTACGGGTTCGGGTTACGGTACGAGTTAGGGTTAGGGTAAGGGTTAGGTTTAGGGTTAGGATTATAGTAGGGGGTTAGGGTTAGTGTTAGGGTTACGTTTAGGTTTAGAGTACTGGTAGGGTTAGTGTTTGTGTTATGGTTAGTGTTAGGGTTAGGGTTAAGTTTAGAGTACGGGTTAGGGTTAGGTTTAGGGTAAGGTTTAGGTTTAGAGTACGGGATAGGGTTAGTGTTAGTGTTAGGGTTAGGGTTAGGGTTAGTGTGCGGTTAGGGTTAGGTTTAGGGTCTAGGTTAGGGTTAGGGTTAGTGTTTGTGTACGCGTTAAGGTTAGGGTTGGGGTTAGGGTACAGGTTAGTTTTAGGGTTAGGGTACGAGTTAGGGTTACAGTTAAGGTTAGGGTTAGGTTTAGGGTATGGTTTAGGGTTAGGTTACGGTTAAGGGTTATGGTTTGCGTTAGGGTTAGTGTTAAGTTTAGGGTGCGGGTTAGGGTTAGGGTTAGGGTTGGGGTTAAGGTACGGGTTAGGGTAAGGGTTAGGGTTAGGGTTAGTGTTAGGGTAAGGTTTAGGGTTAGTGTACGGTAAGGGTTATGTTTAGGGTTAGGGTTAGGTTTAGGTTTAGGGTGGGGGTTAGGCTTAGGGTTAGGGTTAAGATTAGCACTAGGGTATGGGTTAGGGTTACTCTTCAGGTTAGGGTACGGGTTAGATTTAGGGTTAGGGTACGGGATAGGGTTGGGTACGGGTTTGGTCAAGGGTTAGGGTTAGGTTTAGGGTACGGATTAGGGTTAGTGTTAGGTTTAGGGGTATGGTTAGGGTACGGGTTAGGGTTAGGTTTAGGGTCAGGGTTAGGGTTATGGTTAGGGTACGAGTTAGGGTTAGGGTTAGGTTTAGGGTACGGGGTAGAGTTAGGGTTAGGGTTAGGGTACAGGTTAGGTTTAGGTTACGGGTTTGCATTAGTGTTTGGGTCAGGGTTAGAGTTAGGGTACGAGTTAGTGTTAGGATTAGCGTACGGGTTAGGGTTAGGTTTATGTCATGGTTTAGGGTTACAGTACAGGTTAGAGTTAGGGTGACGGTTAGGGTTAGGGTTAGAATATGGTTAGGGCTAGTGATAGGTTTAGGGTTAGGGTTAGGGTTAGAGTACGGGTTAGGGATAGTGTTAAGGCTAGGGAAAGGGTTAGGGTTAGGTTACGGGTTAGGGTACGGGTTAGGGTTAGGGTTAGAGTACGGGGTATGGTTAGTGTTAGGGTTAGGGTTAGGGTCAATGTACGAGTTAGGCTTAGGGTTAGGTGTAGGGTTAGGTTACGGGTTAGGGTTAGGTTTAGGGTACAGTGTAGGGATAGCATACGGGTTAAGTTTATGGTTATGGTTAGGTTTAGGTTACGGGTTAGTGTTAGGGTACGGGTTAGGGTTAGGTTTAGGGTGCCGGTTAGGGTTAGGTTTAGGGTTAGTGTACGGGTTAGGTTTAGGTTAAGGGTCAGTGTTAGGGTTAGGGTTAGTGTTAGGTTGTGGGTTAGCCTTAGGGTTGGCGTTAGGGTACGGGTTAGTTTTAGGGTTAGGGTACGGGTTAGGGTTATGTTTAAAGTTAGGGATAGGTTTAGGTTGTGTGTTAGGGTTAGGGTACGGTTAAGGGTTATGTTAGGGTTAGGGTTAAGTTTAGGGTGCGGTTTAGGTTTAGGGTTAGTGTTAGGGTTAGGGTTAGAGTATGGGTTTGGGTTAGTGTTAGGGTACGGTTTAGGTTTACCATTTTGGTCTGGGATAGGGTAAGGGTTTGGGTAACAGTTAGGGGTAAGTGTTAGAGTTAGGCTACGGGATAGGGTTAGATACGGGGTAGTGTTAGGGTTTGGGTTAGGGTTAAGGTTAGGGCTATAGTGCGGGTTAGGGTTAGAGTTAGGGTTAGGGTATGGGTTACGATTAGGGTACGGGTTAGTTTTAGTGTTAGGGTCAGTGTTAGGGTTAGGGTTAGGGTACGAGTTAGGGTTAGGGTTAGGTTTAAGTTACGAGTAAGGGTTAGGATTAGGTTTAGGGTAGGGGTTAGTTTTAGGGTACGGGTTAGGGTTAGGGTCAGGTTTAGGGTTAGGGTTAGTGTATGAGTTAGCGTTAGGGTTAGTGTATGGGTTAGGGTTAGGGTTATGGTACGGGTTAGGGTTACAGTTTGGGTTAGGGATAGGGTGAGGGTTAGGGTTAGGGTTAGGTTTAGAGTACGGGTTAGTGTTAGGGTTAGGGTTAGGGTTAGGTTTAGAGTACGTGTTAGGGTTAGTGTTAGGGTTAGAGTTAGGGTTAATGTACAGGTTAGGCTTAGGGTTAGGTTTAGGCTTAGGATACGGATTAGGGTTAGGTTTAGGGTATGGGATAGGGTTAGTGTACGGGTTAAGTTTAGGGTTAGGTTTACGTTTAGGTTATGGGTTAGGGTTAGGGTTAGGGTACGTGTTAGGGTTAGGTTTAGGGTGCGGTTAGGGTTAGGGTTAGGGTTAGTGTAAGGGTTAAGTTTAGGTTTAGGGTCAGGGTTAGGGTTAGTGTTAGGGTACGAATTAGGGTTAGGGTTGGTGTTAGAGTACGGGTTAGTTTTAGGGTTAGGATGCGGCTTAGGGTCATGTTTAAGGTTACGGTTAGGGTTAGGGTACGGGTTAGTGTTAGGTTACAGTTAAGGGTTATGGCTTGTGTTAGGATTAGGGTTAATTTTTGGGTGCTGGTTAGGGTTAGGGTTAGCATTAGAGTACGGGTTTGGGTTAGTGTTAGGGTACGGGTTAGGTTTACTGCTTGGGAACGTTAGGGTAAGGGTTAGGGTTAGGGTTAGGGTTTGGGTTAGGGTTACTGTTAGGGTTAGGGTTAGGTTTAGGGTTATGGTTATTGAACGGGTTAGGGTTATGTTACGGGTTAGGGTTACAGTACGGGTTAGTGTTAGGGTGAGTGTTAGGGTTAGGGTAAGAGTAAGGTTAGGTTTAGGGTTAGGTTTAGGTTTAGAGTACGGGTTAGTGTTAGTGTTAGGGTTTGGGAAAGGGTTAGGGTTAGGGTTAGGGTTAGGGTTAGGGTACGGTTTAGGGTTAGGTTTAGGTTACGGGTTAGGGTTAGGGTACAAGTTAGGGTTAGGTTTAGGTGCGGGTTAGGGTTAGGTTACGGGTTATGGTTAGGTTTAGGATCATGGTAAAGTTTACGGATAGGGTTATGGTATGGGTTAGGGTTAGGGTTGGGGTTAGGGTATGGGTTAGTTTTAGGGTTAGGGTACGATTTAGAGTTACGGTAAAGGATAGGTTTAGTGTTAGGGTACGGGTAAGGGTTATGGTTAGGGTTAGGGTTAGGTTTAGGTTTAAGGTGGGGGTTAAGCTTAGGGTTAGTGTTACGGTTAGTGCTAGGGTATGGGTTAGGGTTACTGTTAGGGTTAAGGTACGGGTTAGGGTTAGGGTTAGGTTACGGGATAGGGTTGTGTACGGGTTTGGTCAAGGGTAAGGGTTAGGTTTAGGGTACGAGTTAGGGTTAAGGTTAGGTTTAGGGGTAGGGTTAGGGTATGGGTTAAGTTTAGGGTTATGGTTAGGTTTAGGTTACGCGTTAGGTTTAGGGTACGGGTTAGGGTTAGGTTTAGGGTGCGGGTTAAGATTAGTGTTAGGGTTTGTGTACGGGTTAGGTTTAGGTTAAGGGTCAGGGTTAGGGTTAGGGTTAGTGTTAGAGTATGGGTTAGCCTTAGGGTTGGCGTTAGGGTACGGGTTAGTTTTAGGGTTAGGATACGGGTTAGGGTTACGGTTAAAGTTAGGGCTAGGGTTAGGGTGTCGGTTAGGGTTAGGGTACGGTTAAGGGTTATGGTTAGGGTTAGGGTTAGGGTTAAGTTTAGGGTGCGGTTTAGGGTTAGGGTTAGTGTTAGGGTTAGGGTTAGAGTATGGGATTGGGTTAGTGTTAGGGTACGGGATAAGTTTACCATCTGGTTCCGGGTTAGGTTAAGGGTTCGGGTAAGTTTTAGGGGTTAGGGTTAGAGTTAGGGATAGGCTACGGGATAGGGTTAGAGTAAGGGGTAGTGTTAGGGTTCGGGTTAGTGTTAAGGTTAGGGTCATAGTACGAGTTAGGGTTAGAGTTAGGGTTAGGGTATGGTTTAGGATTAGGGTACGGGTTAGTTTTAGGGTTAGGGTCAGGGTTAGGTTTAGGGTTAGTGTACGAGTTAGGGTTAGGGTTAGGTTTAAGTTACGAATAAGGGTTAGGGTTAGGGTACCGGTTAGGTTTAGGGTACGGGTTAGCGTTAGGGTTAGGGTCAGGGTTAGGTTTAGGGTTAGTGTACGAGTTAGGGTTAGGGTTAGGGTACGGGTTAGGGTTAGGGTTATGGTATGGGTTAGGGTTACAGTACGGGTTAGGGATAGGGTGAGGGTTAGGGTTAGGGTTAGGTTTAGAGTACGGGTTAGGGTTAGGGTTAGGGTTAGGTTTAGAGTACGTGTTAGGGTTAGTGTTAGGTTTAGAATTAGGGTTAATGTACGGGTTAGGCTTAGGGTTAGGTTTAGGGCTAGGATACGGGTTAGGGTTAGGTTTAGGGTATTGGATAGGGTTAGCGTACGGGTTAAGTTTAGGGTTAGGGTTAGGTTTAGGTTACGGGTTAGGGTTAGGGTAAGTGTTAGGGTTAGGTTTAGGGTGCGGGTTAGGGTTAGGGTTAGTGTAAGGGTTAGTGTTAGGTTTAGGACCAGGGTTAGGGTTAGAGTTAGTGTTAGGGTACGGATTAGGGTTAGTTTTGGTGTTAGGATACGGGTTAGTTTTAGGGTTAGGGTACGGGTTAGGGTTATGGTTAAGGTTAGGTTTAGGTTTAGGTTATTGGTTAGTGTTAGGTTACGGTTAAGGGTTATGGTTTGGGTTAGGATTAGGGTTAAGTTTTGGGTGCGGGTTAGGGTTAGGGTTAGCGTTAGAGTACGGGTTTGGGTTAGTGTTAGGGTACGGGTTAGGTTTACCGTTTGGGAACAGGATAGGGTAAGGGTTAGTGTTAGGGTTAGGGTTAGGGTTAGTGTTAGGCTACAGGTAGCGTTAGGGTATGGGTTAGGGTTAGGGTTAGGGTTCAGGTTAGGGTTAGTCTATGGGTTAGGTTTAGGTTTAGGTTTAGGGTTAGGGTTAGGTTTAGTGTTAGGGTTACGGTACGGGTTAGGGTAAGGTTACGGTATGGGATAGGGTTAGTGTACGTATTAGGTGTAGGATTAGGGTTAGGTTTAGTGTGCGGGTTAGGGTTAGGTTTAGGGTTCGGTTTAGGGTACGTGTTAGGGATAGGGTTTGGGTACGTGTTAGGGTTACGTTTAGGGTTAGGGTACGGGTTAGGTTTAGGGTTAGGTTAAGGGTTAGTGTGAGGGTACGGGTTAGGGTTAGAGTACGGGTTAGGGTTAGGATTAGGGTTAGGGTTAGTGTTAGAGTACGGGTTACGTTTAGTGTTAGGGTAAGGGTTAGGGTTAGTGTACGGATCGGGTTAGGGTTAGGTTAAGGGTTAGGTTACGGGTGAGGGTTAGGTTTAGGTTATGGGATAGGGTTAGTGTACGGGTTAAGGTTATGGTTAGGGTTAGGTATAGGTTATGGGTTAGGGTTAGGGTACGGGTGAGGGTTAGGTTTAGGTGTGGGTTAGGGTTAGGTTACGGATTAGGGTTAGGTTTAGGGTCAGGGTTAGTGTTAGGGATAGGGTTATGGTACTGGTTAGGGTTAGGGTTGGTGTTAGGGTACGCGTTAGTTTTAGGGTTAGGATACTGGTTAGGGTTATGGTTAAGGTTAGGGTTAGTGATAGGGTATGGGTTAGGGTTACTGTTAGGGTTTGGGTACGGGTTAGGGTTAGGGTTAGGGTACGAAATAGGGTTGGGTACGCGTTAGGTCAAGGGTTAGGGTTAAGTTTAGGTTATGGGTTCGGGTTAGGGTATGTGTTAGGGTTAGTTTTAGGGTTAGGGTTAGGGTATGGGTTAGGTTTAGGGTACGGGTTTAGTTTAGGGTTAGGGTTAGGTTTAGGTTATGGGTTAGGGTTAGGGTACTTGTTAGGGTTAGGTTTAGGGATAGGGTTAGGGAATGGGTTAGGTTTAGGGTACGGGTTAGTGTTTGGTTTAGTGTCAGGGTTAGGATTAGGGTTAGGGTATGAGTTAGGTTTAGGGTTAGGTTTAGGGTACGCGTTAGGGTTAGGGTCAGGGTTAGGGTTAGGGTACGAGTTAGGGTTAGGTTTAGGGAACGGGTTAGGGTTAGGTTATGTTACGTGTTAGGGTTACAGTATAGGTTAGTGTTAGGGTGAGGTTTAGGATTAGGGTTATAATACAGTTAGGGTTAGGGTTAGGGTTAGGGTTAGGGTTAGAGTATGGGTTAGGGTTAGTGTTAGGGTTTGGGAAAGGGTTAGGGTTAGGGTTAGGGTATGGGTTAGGTTTAGGTTTAGGGTTTGGGTTGGGTTAGAGTACGGCGTAGGGTTAGTGTTAGGGTTAGGGTTAGGGTTAATGTACGGGTTAGGCTTAGGGTTAGGTTTAGGTTTAGGTTACGGGTTAGGGTTTGGTTTAGGCTACGGGATAGGGTTAGCGTACGGATTAAGTTTAGGGTTAGGGTTAAGTTTAGGTTACGGGTTAGGGTTAGGGTACGGGTTAAGGTTAGGTATAGGGTGCGGGTTAGGTTTAGGGTTAGGGTACGGTTTAATTTTAGGGTTAGGGTATGGGTTAGGGTTACGGTTAAAGTTAGGGTTAGGGTTAGGGTGTGTGTTAAGGTTATGGTACAGTTAAGGGTTATGGTTATGGTTAGGGTTAGGGTTAAGTTTAGGGTGCGGATTAGGTTTAGGTTAGGGTTATGGTTAGGTTTAATGTTAGGGTTACAGTACGGGTTAGGGTTAAGGTTACGGTACGGGATAGGGTTAGTGTACGTGTTAGGTGTAGGGTTATGGTTAGGTTTAGTGTGCGGGTTAGGGTTAAGGTTAGGGTTAGGTTTAGGGTACGGGTTAGGGTTAGGTTTAGGGTTAGGGTTAGTGTTAGAGTACGGGTTAGGGTTAGTGTTAGGTTTAGGGTTAGGGTTAGTGTACAGATAGGGTTAGGGTTAGGGTTAGGGTTAGGGTACGGGTTAGGGTTAGGTTAGGGTATGGGATAGGTTTAGTGTACGGGTTAAGTTTAGGGTTAGGGTTAGGTTTAGGTTACGGTTTATGGTTAGGGTACGGGTTAGGGTTAGGTTTAGGTGCGGGTTAGGTTTAGGGTACGGGTTAGGGTTAGGTTTAGGTTCAGGTTTAGGGTTAGGGATAGGGTTATGGTACGGGTTAGGGTTAGGGATGGGGTTAGCATACGGGTTAGTTTTAGGGTTAGGATAATGGTTAGGGTTACAGTTAAGGTTAGGGTAAGTGTTTGGGTATGGGTTAGGGTTAGGGTAAAGTGTAAGGGATATGGTTAGGGTTAGGGTTAGGTTTAGGTTTAGGGTGCGGGTTAGGCTTAGGTTTAGGGTTAGGGTTAGCGCTAAGGTATGGGTTAGCGTTACTTTTAGGGTTTAGGTACGGGTTAATATTAGGTTTAGGGTACAAGATAGGGTTGGGTATGGGTTAGGTCAAGGATTAGGGTTAGGTTTAGGGTACGGGTTAGGGTTAGGGTTAGGGTTAGGGTATGGGTTAGGTTTAGGGTGCGGGTTAGGGTTAGGGAAAGGATTAGGGTTAGGTGTAGTTTACGGGTTAGGGTTAGGGTTAGTGTACGGGGTAGGCTTAGTGTTAGGTTTAGGTTTAGGGTTAATGTACGGGTTAGGCTTAGGGTTAGGTTTTGTATTAGGTTACGGTTTAGGGTTAGCTTTAGGGTATGGGATAGGGTTAGTGTACGGGTTAAGTTTAGGATTAGGGTTAGGTTTAGGTTACGGGTTAGGGATAGGGTTAGGTTTATGGTGCAGATTATGGTTAGGGTTAGGGTTAGTGTTAGGGTATGGGTTAGGGTTGTGGTTAAGGTACGGGTTAGTTTTAGGGTTAGGGTCCGGGTTAGGGTTACGGTTAAAGTTAGGGTTAGGTTTAGGGTGTGTGTTAGGGTTAGGGTACGGTTAAGGGTTATGGTTAGGGTTAGAGTAAGGGTTAAGTTTAGGGTGAGATCTAGGGTTAGGTAGCGTTAGGGATTGGTTTAGAGTACGGGTTTGGGTTAGTGTTAGGGTACAGGTTAGGTGTACCGTTTGGGTACGGGTTAGGGTAAGGAATAGGGTTACAATTAGGGTTAGGGGTTAGGGTTTGATTTAGGGTTAGGGTACGGGGTAGGTTTAGAGTACGGGTTAGGGTTAGGGTTAGTGTTATAGTTCGGGTTAGGGTTAGAGTTAGGGTTAGGTTTAGGGTTAGAGTACGGGTTAGGGCTAGTGTTAGTGTTAGTGTTAGTGTTAGGGTACGGGTTAGGGTTAGAGTATGGGTTAGGTTTAGGTTTAGCATTAGGGTTAGGGTTACAGTACGGGTTAGGGTTAGTGTACGGAGGTTTACGGTTAGGGTTACGGTACGCGTTAGGGTTAGGTTTAGGTTACAGGATAGGGTTACCGTACAGGTTAAGTTTAGGATTAGGGTTAGGTTTAGGTTACGGGTTAGGGGTAGGGTACCGGTTAGGGTTAGGTTTTTGTGAGGGTTAGGGTTAGGGTTAGGGGTAGGGTTAGGGTTAGGTTACGGGTTAGGGTGAGATTTAGGGGCAGGGTTAGCGTTAGGGATAGGATTATGGTACGGGTTAGGGTTAGGGTGGGGGTTAGGGTATGGGTCAGTTTTAGGGTTAGGGTACAGGTCAGGGTTACGGTTAAGGTTAGGGTTAGGGTTAGCGTATGGGTTAGTGTTAGGGTATGGGTAAGGTTTATGGTTAGGTTTAGGGTTAGGTTTAGGTTTAGGGTGCGGGTTAGGGTTAGGGTTAGGGTTAGCGCTAGGGTATGGTTTAGGGTTACTGTTAGGTTTTGGGTACGGGTTAGGGTTAGGGTTAGGTTACGGGATAGGGTGGGGTACAGGTTAGGTCAAGGGTAAGTGTTAGGTTAAGCGTATGGGTTAGGGTTAGGGTTAGGGTTAGGTTTAGGGTATGGGTTAGACTTAGGGTACGGGTTAGGGTTAGGTTTAGGGTTAGGGTACGTGTTAGGTTTAGGGTACGGTTTAGGGTACAGGTTAGGGTTAGGGTACGGGTTAGGGTTAGGTTTAGGGTGCGGGTTAGTTTTAGGGTTAGGATTATTGTAAGGGTTAGGGTTAGGTTTTGGGTCAGGGTTAGGGTTAGGCTTAGTGTTAGGGTTGGGATTAGGGTTACGTTTAGGGTTTGGGTTAAGCTTAGGGTACAGGTTAGTGTTAGGTTTAGGGTCAGGGTTAGATTTAGGTTTTGGGTACGAGTTAGGTTTAGGGTTAGGTTTAGGCTACGGGTTAGGGTTAGGGATAGGGTTAGGGTTAGGGTACGGGTTAGGTTTAGGGTACGGGTTAGGGTTAGGGTTATGGTATGGGTTAGGGTTACAGTACGGTTTAGGGTTAGGGTGAGGTTTAGGGTTAGGTTTAGAGTACTGGTTAGCGTTAGTGTTAGGGTTAGGGTTAGAGTTAGGGTTAGGTTACGGGTTAGGGTTAGGGTCAGGGTTAGAGTACGGGGTAGGGTTAGTGTTAGTGTTAGGTTTAGGGGTAATGTACGGGTTAGGCTTAGTTTTAGGTTTAGGGTTAGGTTACGGATTCGGGTTAGGTTTAGGGTACAGGATAGGGTTAGCATAAGGATTAAGTTTAGGGTTAGGGTTAGGTTTAGGTTACGGGATTGGGTTAGGGTACGGGTTAGGGTTAGGTTTAGGTGCGGGTTAAGTTTAGGGTACGGGTTAGGGTTAGGTTTAGGTTACGGGTTAGGGTTAGGTTTAGGGTGCGTGTTAGGGTTAGGTTTAGGATTTGTGTAAGGGTTAGGGTTGGGGTGAGGGCCAGGGTTAGGGTTAGGGTTAGTGTTAGGGTTAGAGTTAGGGTTAATGTACGGGTTAGGCTAAGGTTAAGGTTTAGGGTTAGGATATGGGTTAGGGTTAGGTTTATGGTACGGGATAGGGTTACAGTACTGGTAGGGTGAGGGTTAGGGTTAGGGTTAGGTTTAGAATTCAGGTTAGGGTTAGGGTTAGGGTTAGGTTTAGAGTACATGTTATGTTTAGTGTTAGGTTAGAGTTAGGGTTAAGTTATGGGTTAGGCTTAGGGTTAGGTTTAGGGTTAGGATACGGATTAGGGTTAGGTTTATGGTACGGGATAGGGTTAGCGTATGGGTTACGTTTACGGTTAGGGTTAGGTTTAGGTTATGGATCAGGGTTAGGGTATGTGTTAGGGTTAGGTTTAGGGTGCGGGTTAGGATTAGGGTACGCATTAGGGTTACTGTACGGGTTAGGGTTAGGGTTAGGGTTAGGGTTACTGTACGGGTTAGGGTTAGATTTAGGGTTAGGTTTAGGGTTAGAGTACGGGGTAAGGTTAGTGTTAGGGTTAGGGTTAGTGTTAGGGTACGGGGTAGGGTTATAGTACGGGTTAGGGTTAGAGGTAGGGTTAGGTTTAGGTTTAGAGTAAGAATTGGGTTAGTGTTAAGGTTAGGGTTAGTGTTAGGGTACGGGTTAGGGTTAGGGTACGGGTTATGGTTAGGATTAGGGTTAGGGTTAGAATACGGGGTAGGGTTAGTGTTACGGTTAGGGTTAGGGTTAATGTACTGGTTAGGCTTAGGGTTAGGTTTAGGGTTAGTTTATGGGTTAGGGTTAGGTTTAGGGTACGGGATAGGGTTAGCGTCCGGATTAAGTTTAGGGTTAGGGTTAGGTTTAAGTTACGGGAAAGGTTAGGTTTAGGTGCGGGTTAGAGTTTGGATTAGGGTACGGGTTAGGGTTAGAGTTAGCGTTAGTGTTAGTATTAGTGTTAGGGTTAGGGTTAGAGTACAGATAGGGTTAGGGTTAGGGTACGGGTAGGGTACAGGTTAGGGTTAGGTTTAGGGTACGAGATAGGGTTAGCGTGTGGGTTAAGTTTAGGGTTAGGGTTAATTTTAGGTTACGGGTTAGGGTTAGGGTACGGGTTAGGGTTAGGTTTAGGTGAGGGTTAGGGTTAGGGTTAGGGTATGGTTTAGGGTTAGGTTTAGGGTCAGTGTTAGCATTAGTGATAGGGTTAGAGTAAGGGTTAAGGTTAGGGTTGGGGTTAGGGTCCAGGTTAGATTTAGCGTTAGGGTACGGGTCAGGGTTACGCGAAGGTTAGGGTTAGGTTTAGGGTTATGGTACGGGTTAATGTTACAGTACGGTTTAGGGTTAGCGTGAGAGTACGGTTAAGGTTAGGGTTAGGGTTAGTGCACGGGTTAGGTTTCGAGTTAGGGTTAGGGTTAGGGTTTGTGTTAGGGTTAGGTTTAGGTTTAGAGTACGGGTTAGGGTTAGATTTAGGGTTAGGTTTCGAATACGGGGTAGGGTTAGTGTTAGGGTTAGGGTTAGGGTTAATGTACTGGTTAGGTTTAGGGTTAGGTTTAGGGTTAGGTTACGGGTTAGGGATAGGTTTAGGGTATGGGATAGGGTTAGCGTAAGGATTAAGTTCAGGGTTAGGGTTAGGTTTAGGTTACGGGTAAGGTTAGGTTTAGGTGCGGGTTAGGGTTTGGGTTAGGTATGGGTTATGGTTAGTGTTAGGGTTAGGGTACGGGTAAGGGTTAAGGTTAGGGTTAGGGTACAGGTTAGGTTTGGGGTTCGGGTTAGGGTTAGGGTTAGGGTCAGGGTTAGGGTTAGGGTTAGGTAACGAGTTAGCTTTAGGGTTAGGGTACGGGTTAGGTTTAGGGTTATGGTATGGGTTATGGTTACAGTACGGTTTAGGGTTAGGGTGAGGGTTAGGGTTAGGTTTAGAGTACGGGTTAACGTTAGTGTCAGTGTTAGGGTATGGGTTAGGGTTAGGGTACGGGTAAGGGTTATGGTTAGGGTTAGTTTTAGGTTTAGGTTTAGGGCGTGCGTTAGTCTTAGTATTATGGTTAGGGTTAGCGCTAGGGTATGGGTTAGGGTTACTGTTAGGGTTTGGGTACGGGTTAGGGTTAGGGTTAGGGTACGAGATAGGGTTGGGTACGCGTTAGGTCAAGGGTTAGGGTTAGGTTTAGGGTACGGGTTAGGGTTACGGTTAGGTTTAAGGTTAGGGTTAGGGTATGGGTTAAGTTTAGGGTACGGGTTAGGGTTAGTGTCAGGGTTAGGGTTAGGGATAGGTTATGAGTTAGGGTTAGGGTTAGGTTTAGGGTACGCGTTAGGGTTAGGGTCAGGGTTAGGGTTAGGGTACGAGTTAGGGTTAGGGTTAGAGTACGGTTAGTGTTAGGGTTAGGGTTAGGGTTAGAGTACGGGTTAGGGTTAGGGAAAGGGTTAGAGTTAGAGTTAGGGTACGGGTTAGGGTTAGGTTTAGGGTTAGGGTTAGAGTATGGGGTAGGGTTAGTGTTAGGTTTAGGTTTAGGTTAATGTACGGGTTAGGCTTATGGTTAGGTTTAGGGTTAGGATACGGGTTAGGGTTAGGTTTAGTGTACGGGATAGGGTTAGCGTACGGGTTAAGTTTAGGGTTAGGGTTAGTTTTAGGTTACAGGTTAGGGTTAGGGTACGTGTTAGAGTTAGGTTTAGGGTGCGGGTTAGGGTTAGGATTAGTGTAAGGGTTAGGGTTAGGTTTAGGGTCAGGGTTAGGGTTAGGGTTATTTTTAGGGTTGGGATTAGGGTTAGGGTTAGGGTTAGGGTATGGGTTAGGCTTACTGTACAGTTTAGTGTTAGGGTTAGGGTCAGTGTTAGGGTTACGTTTAGGGTACGAGTTAGGTTTAAGGTTAGGTTTAAGGTACGGCTTAGGGTTAGGGTTAGGGTTAGGGTACGGGTTAGGTTTAGGGTACGGGTTAGTGTTAGGTTTAGGGTCAGCGTTAGGGTTAGGGTTAGGTAACGAGTTAGGTTTAGGGTTAGGGTACGGGTTAGGGTTAGGGTTATGGTATGGGTTAGGGTTACAGTACGGTTTAGGGTTAGGGTGAGGGTTAGGGTTAGGTTTAGAGCTCGGGTTAGCGTTAGTGTTAGGGTTAGGGAACGGGTTAGGGTTTTGGGTACGGGTTAGAGGTAGGGTTAAGGTTAGAGTATGGGGTAGGGTTAGTGTTATGGTTAGGGTTAGGGTTAATGTACGGGTTAGGTTAGTTTTAGGTTTAGGGTTAGGTTACGGGTTTGTGTTAGGTTTAGGGAACAAGATAGGGTTAGCGTACGGGTTAAGTTTAGGTTTAGGGTTAGGTTTAGGTTACGGGTTTCGGTTAGGGTACGGGTTAGGGTTAGGTTTAGGTGCGGGTTAGTGTTAAAGTACGGGTTAGGGTTAGGTTTAGGTTACGGGTTCGGTTTAGGGTACGGGTTAGGGTTAGGTTTAGGATTAGTGTAAGGTTTAGGGCTGGGTTTAGTGCCAGGGTTAGGGTTAGGGTTAGTGTTAGGGTACGGGTTATGGTTAGGGTTGTGGTTAGGGTACGGGTTAGGGTTAGAGTTAGGGTTAGGGTTAGTGTTAGGGTTAGGGTTAGTGTTAGAGTACGGATAGGGTAAGAGTTAGGGTACGGGTTAGGGTACGGGTTAGGGTTAGGTTTAGGGCACGATATAGGGTTAGCGTATGGGTTAAGTTTAGGGTTAAGGTTAGGTTTAGGTCACGGGTTAGGGTAAGGGTACGGGTTAGGGTTAGGTTTAGGGGAGGTTTAGGGTTAGGGGTAGGGGTAGGGTTAGGGTTAGGGTACGGGAAAAGGTTAGGATTAGGGTTAGTGTTAGTGTTAGGGTTATGGTACGGGTTAGCGTTAGGGTTAGTGTACGGGATAGGGTTAGGTTACGGGTTAGGTCTAGGGTTAGGGTTAGGTTTAGGGTGTGGGTTAGGTTTAGGCATCGGGTTAGGGTTAGGGTTAGTGTTAGGGTTAGGGTACGGGTTAGGCTTAGGGTTAGTGTACGGGTTAGGGTTAGGGTTCGTGTTAGGGTTAGGGTACTGGTTAGGGTTAGGTTTAGGGTCACGGTTAGGTTTAGGGATAGGGTACGAGTTAGGGTTAGGGTTAGGTTTAGTGTACGGGTTAGGGTTAGGGTACGGGTTAGGTTTAGGGTTAGGGTCAGGGTTAGGTTTAGGGGTAGGGTACGAGTTAGGTTTAGGGTTATGTTTAGGGTAGAGTTTAGGGTTAGGTTTAGGGGTAGGGTTAGGTTTGGGTACGGGTTAGGATTATGGTACGGGTTAAGGTTAGGGCTAGGGTATGGGTTAGGTTTCGGATTAGGGTTAGGGTTAGGTTTATGGTATGGGTTAGGGTGCAGGTTAGGGTTAGGGTTAGTGTTAGGGTACGGGTTAGGGTTAGGGTTGGGATTAGGGTATGGGTTAGTTTTAGGGTTAGGGTACGGGTTAGGGTTATGGTTAAGGATAGGGTTAGGGTTAGGGTATGGGTTAGGGTTAGGGTACGGTTAAGGGTTATGGTTAGGGTTAGGATTAGGGTTAAGTTTAGGGTGCGGGTTAGGGTTAGGTTTAGGTTTAGGGTTAGCATTAGAGTACGGTTTTGGGTTAGTGTTAGGATACGGGTTAGGTTTACCATTTGGGTACGGGTTAGGGTAAGGATTAGGGTTAGGTTTAGGGTTAGGGGTTAGGGTTAGGGTTAGGGTTAGGCTACGGGTAGTGTTAGGGTACGGCTTAGGGTTAGAGTTAGGGTTCTTGTTAGGGTTAGTGAACGGGTTAGTGTTAGGTTTAGGGTTATTTTTAGTGATAGGGTTACGGTACAGGTTAGGGTTAAGGTTATGGTATGGGATAGGGATAGTGTACGTGTTAGGTGTAGGGTTAGGGTTAGGTTTAGTATGCGGGTTAGGGTTAGGGTTAGGGATAGGGTTAGGGTACGTGTTAGGGTTATGGTTTGGGTACGGGTTAGGGTTCCGTTTAGGGTTAGGGTACGGGGTAGTTTTAGGGTTAGGGTAAGGGTTAGTGTGAGGGTACGGGTTAGGGTTAGAGTACGGGTTAGGGTTAGGTTAGGGTTAGGGTTAGTGTTAAAGTATGGGTTAGGGTTAGTGTTAGGGTTAGGGTTAGGTTTAGTGTACGGATAGAGTTAGGGTTAGTGTTAGGGTTAGGGTACGGGTTAGGGTTAGGTTTAGGGTATGGGATAGTGTTACGGTACGGGTTAAGTTTAGGGTTAGGATTAGGTTTAGGTTACGGGTTAGGGTTAGGGTACGGCTTAGGGTTAGGTTTCGGTGCGGGTTAGGGTTAGGGTACGGGGTAGGATTAAGATTAGGGTTAGTGTACGGGTTAGGGTTAGTGTTAGGATTAAGGTTAGTGTTAGGTTTAGGATACGGGTTAGGCCTAGGTTTAGGTTATGGGATAGGGTTAGGGAATGGGTTAGGGTTATGGTTAGTGTACAGGTTAGGGTTAGTATACGGTTAGGGTACAGGTTAGTGTTAGGGTACGGGTTAGGTTTAGGCTATAGGTTAGGTCTAGGTTTAGGTTTAGGTTTAGGGTTAGGGTACAGGATTAGGGTTAGGTGAGGGTCAGGTTTAGGGTTAGGTTTAGGGTTAGGGTTAGGGTTGGGTACGGGTTCGGTGTACGGTACAATTTAGGGTTAGGGTAAGGGTTAGGTTTAGGTTTAGGATTATAGTAGGGGGTTAGGGTTAGTGTTAGGATTACGTTTAGCGTTAGATTACTGGTTAGGGTTAGTGTTTGTGTTAGGGTTAGGGGTAATGTACGGGTTAGGCTTAGGGTTAGGTTTAGGGTTAGGTTATGGGTTAGGGTTAGGTTTAGGGTACCGGATAGGGTTAGCGTACGCGATAAGTATAGGGTTAGGGTTAAGTTTAGGTTATGGGTTAGGGTTAGGGTACGCGTTATGTTTAGTTGTAGGGTGCGGGTTAGGGTTAGGGTTAGTGTTAGTGTACGGGTTAGGGTTAGGTTTAGGGTCAGGGTTAGTGTTAGGTTTAGTGTTAGGGTATGGGTTAGGGTTAGAGTTGGGTTTAGGGTACGGGTTAGATTTAGGGTTAGGTTACGGGTTAGGGTTATGGTTAAAGTTAGGGTAAGGGTTAGGGTGTGGGTTAGGGTTAGGGTATGGTTAAGTATTAAGGTTACGGTTAGTGTTAGGGTTAAGTTTAGGGTGCGGTTTAGGGATAGGGTTAGGTTTATGGTTAGGGTTAGAGTACGGGTTTGGGTTAGTGTTAGGGTACGGGTTAGGTGTACCGTTTGGGTACGGGATAGGGTAAGGAATAGGGTTAAGGTTAGGGTTAGTGGTTAGGGTTAGAGTTAGGGCTAGGCTACGGGATTGGGTTAGAGTACGGGTTAAGGTTAGGTTTAGGGTTAGGGTTAGGTATAGGGTTATAGTACGGGTTAGAGTTAGAGTTAGGGTTAGGTTTAGGGTTAGAGTTCGGGTTAGGGATAGAGTTAGGGTTAGGGTTAGTGTTAGGGTACAGGTTAGGGTTAGCGTAAGTGTTAGGGTTAGGTTTAGGGTTAGGGTTAGTGTTAGAGTACGGGTTAGGTTTAGTGTTAGGGTTAGGGTTCGGGTTAGGGTTAGTGTGCGGATAGGTTTAGGGTTAGGGTTAGGGTTAGGGTACAGGTTAGGGTTAGGTTTAGGCTACAGGATAGGGTTAGCAAACGGGTTAAGTTTAGGGTTAGGCTTAGGTTTAGGTTACGGGTTAGGTTTAGGGTACGAGTTAGGGTTAGGCTTATTGTACGGGTTAGGGTTACAGTACGGTTAGGGTTAGGGTGATTGTTAGTGTTAGGGTTAGAGTACGGTAGAGTTAGGGTTAGAGTTAGTGTTAGGGTTAGAGTACGGGTTAGGGTTAGTGTTAGGGTTAGGGTTAGGTTTAGGGTTAGGGTACGGGTTAGGGTTAGAGTTAGGGTTAGGTTTAGAGTATGGGGTAGGGTTAGTGTTAGTGTTACGTTTAGGGTTAATGTACGGGTTAGGCTTAGGGTTAGGTTTAGGGTTAGGTTACACGATAGGGTTAGGTTAAGGTTACGGGATGTGGTTAGCGTACGGGTTAAGTTTAGGGTTAGGGTTAGGCTTAGGTTACGGGTTAGGGTTAGGTTTAGGTGTGGGTTAGGATTAGGGTTAGGGTTAGGGTACGGGTTAGGGTTAGGGTTGGGGTTAGGGTACGGGTTAGAGTTACAGTACGGTTAGGGTTAGGATGAGGGTTAGTGTTAGGGTTAGAGTACGGTTAGGTTTAGGGTTAGGGTTAGGGTTAGGGTTAGGGTTAGGGAACGAGTTAGGATTAGGTTTAGCGTAGAGGACAGGGTTAGCGTATGGGTTAAGTTTAGGGTTAGGGTTAGGTTTAGGTTACTGGTTAGGGTAAGGGTACAGGTTAGGGTTAGGTTTAGGTGAGGGTTAGGGTTACGGTTAGGATACGGGTTAGGGTTAGGTTTAGGGTCAGGGTTAGCGTTAGGGATAGGGTTAGTGTACGGGTTAGGGTTCGGGTTGGGGTTAGGGTACGGGTTAGATTTAGTGTTAGGGTACGGGTCATGTTTACGCTTAAGGTTAGGGTTAGGGTTAGGATTATGGTACGGGTTAGGGTTACAGTATGGGTTAGGGTTAGGTTGAGGGTTAGGGTTAGGGTTAGAGTACGGTTAGGTTTAGGGTTAGGGTTAGGGTTAGAGTACGGGTTAGGGTTAGTGTTAGGGTTAGGGTTAGGGTTAGGTTAGGGGTTAGGGTTAGAGTTAGGGTTAGGGTTTGAGTACGGGGTAGGGTTACTGTTAGGGTTAGTGTTAGGGTTAATGTACGGGTTAGGCTTAAGTTTAGGTTTAGGGTTAGGTTACGGGTTAGGGTTACGTTTAGGGTACAGGATAGGGTTACCGTACGGGTTAAGTTTAGGGTTAGGGTTAGGTTTAGGTTACGGGTTAGTGTTAAGTTTAGGTTTGGGTTAGGGTAGGGTTAGGGTTAGGGTATGTGTTAGGGTTAGGGTTGGGGTTAGGGTACGGGTTAATTTAAGGGTTAGGGTTCGGGTCAGAGTTACAGTTAAGTTTAGGGTTAGGTTTAGAGTATGGGTTAGGGTTTGGGTACGGTAAGGCTTATGGTTAGGGTTACGGTTAGGTTTAGGTTTTGGGTGCGGGTTAGGGTCAGGGTTAGTGTTAGGGTTAGGGTACGAGTTAGGGTTAGGGTTAGGTTTAGGGTACGGGTTAGTGTTAGGGTTAGGGTTTAGGGTAAGTGTTAGGGTTAGGGTACGAGTTAGGGTTAGGGTATGGGTTAGGGTGAGGGGTAGGATATGGTTTAGGTTTAGGGTTAGGGTTATAGAAGGGGGTTAGGGTTAGTGTCAGTGTTAGGTTTAGGGTTAGAGTACGGTTTAGGTTTAGTGTTAGGATTATGGTTAGTATTAGGGTTAGGGTAAGGGTTAGAGTACGTGTTAGGGTTAGGTTTAGGGTTAGGGTTAATTTAGAGTACGGGTTAGGGTTAGGGTTAGGGTTAGGCTTAGGGTTAGTGTTAGGGTTACGGTATGGGTTAGGGTTAAGCTTACGGTACAGGATAGGTTTAGTGTACGTGTTAGTTCTAGGGTTAGGGTTAGTTTTAGTGTGCAGGTTAGGGTTAGGGTTAGGGTACGTGTTAGTTTTAGGGTTTGGGTTCGGGTTAGGGTTACGTTTAGGGTTAGGGTACGGGTTAGGTTTAGGGTTAGGGTTAGGTTTAGTGTGTGGGTTAGGGTTAGGCATCGGGTTAGGGTTAGTGTACGTGTTAGGGTTTTTGTACGGGTTAGGGTTAGTGTTCGGTTTATGATACGGGTTAGGGTTAGGGTTAGAGTTAGGTTTAGGATGAGGGTTAGGTTTAGGGTTAGGGTACGGGATTAGGGTTAGGGTTAGGGTCAGGGTTAGGGTTAGGTTTAGGGTAAGGATTAGGGTTAGGGTACGGGTTAGGGTTAGGGTTAGGGTTAGTGTATGGGATAGGTTTACGATTAGGGTTAGTGTTAGTGTTAGGGTTAGGGTACAGGTTAGCATTAGGGTTAGGTTACGGGATAGGTTTAGGGTACGGTTTAGGTCTAGGGTTAGGGTTAGGTTTAGGGTGTGGGTTAGGGTTAGGCTTCGGGTTAGGGATAGGTTACGGGTTAGGGTTAGGGTACAGTTTAGGGTTAGGGTACGAGTTAGGTCTAGGTTTAGGGTTAGGTTTAGGATGCGGGTTAGTGTTAGGGTTAGGGTATGGGATTAGGTTTAGTGTTAGGGTCAGGTTTAGGGTTAGTTTAAGGTTAGGGTTAGGGTTAGGGTACGAGTTCGGGTTACGGTACGAGTTAGGGTTAGTGTTAGGGTTAGGTTTAGAGTTAGGGTTATAGTAGGGTTGTTAGGGTCAGTGTTATGGTTAGGTTTAGGGTTAGAGTACGTGTTAGGTTTAGTGTTAGTGTTATGGTTAGTGTTAGGGTTAGGGTTAGGGTTAGAGTACTGGTTAGGGTTAGGTTTAGGGTATGGGATAGGGTTAGTGTACGGGTTAAGTTTAGGGTTGGGGTTAGGTTTAGGTTACGGGTTAGGGTTAGGGTACGGGTTAGGGTTAGGTTTAGGTGAGGGTTAGGGTTAGGGTTAGGGTACGGTTTAGGGTTAGGGTTAGGGTCAGGGTTAGCGTTAGTGATAGGGTTAGGGTAAGGGTTAGGGTTAGGGTTGGGTTTAGGGTCTGGGTTAGATTTAGGGTTAGGGTACGGGTCAGGGTTACGCTAAGGTTAGGGTTAGGTTTAGGGTTATGGTACGGGTTAGTGTTACAGTACGGGTTAGGGTGAGGGTTAGGGTTAGGGTTAGAGTACGGTTAGGGTTAGGGTTAGGGTTAGGGTTAGGGTACGGGTTAGGTTTAGAGTTAGGGTTAGGGTTAGGGTTAGTGTTTGGTTTAGGGTTAGGGTTAGGTTACGGGTTAGGGTTAGATTTAGGGTTAGGTTTAGAATACGGGGTAGGGTTAGTGTTAGGGTTAGGTTTAGGGTTAATGTACTGGTTAGGCTTAGGGTTAGGTTTAGGGTTTGGTTACGGGTTAGGGTTAGGTTTAGGGTACAGGATAGGGTTAGCGTACGGGTTAAGTTTAGGGTTAGGTTTAGGTTTAGTTACGGGTAAGGTTAGGTTTAGGTGCGGGTTAGGGTTTGGGTTAGCGTAAGGGTTAGGGTGAGAGTTAGGGTTAGGGTACGGGTTAGGGTTAGGTTTAGGGTACGGGTTAGGTTTAGGGTTCAGGTTAGGGTTAGGTTTAGGGTCAGGGTTAGGGTTAGGGTTAGGTAACGAGTTAGCTTTTGGGTTAGGGTACGGGTTAGGTTTAGGGTTATGGAATGGGTTAGGGTTACAGTACGGTTTAGGGTTAGGGTGAGGTTTAGGGTTAGGTTTAGAGTACGGGTTAGCGTTAGTGTTAGGGTTAGGGTTAGGGTTAGGGTTAGGGTACGGGTTAGGGTTAGGATAAGTGTTAGAGTACGCAGTAGGGTTACTGTTAGGGTTAGGGTTAGGGTTAATGTACGGGTTAGGATTAGTTTTAGGTTTAGGGTTAGGTTACGGGTTCGGGTTAGGTTTAGGGTACGGGATAGGGTTAGCGTACGGTTTAAGTTTAGGGTTAGGGTTCGTTTTAGTTTACGGGTTTGGGTTAGGGTACGGGTTAGGGTTAGGTTTAGGTGCGGGTTAGGCTTGGGGTACGGGTTAGGGTTACGTTTAGGTTACGGGTTACTGTTAGGGTACGGGTTACGGTTAGGTTTAGGGTGCGGGTTAGGGTTAGGTTTAGGATTAGTGTAAGAGTTAGGGTAGGGTTTAGGGCCAGGGTTAGGTTTAGGTTTAGTGTTAGGCTACCGGTTAGGGTTAGGGTTGGGGTTAGGGCACGGGTTAGGGTTATGGTTAGGGTACGGGTTAGGATTACAGTTAAGGTTAGGGTTAGGGTTAGGTTATGGGTTAGGGTTAGGTTACGGTTAAGGGTTATGGTTTGGGTTAGGGTTAGGTTTAAGTTTAGCATCAGGGTTAGGCTTAGGGTTATATTTAGGGTTAGAGTACGGGTTTGGGTTAGTGTTAGGGTACTGTGTGTTTTACCGTTTGGGTACATGTTATTGTAAGTGTTAGGGTTAGCATGAGGGGTTAGGGTTAGAGTTAGGGTTAGGCTACGGGTAGGTTAGGGTACGGGTTAGGGTTAGGGTTAGGTTTCGGATTAGGGTTAGTGTACGGGTTAGGGTTAAGGTTGGGGTTAGGGTTACTGTTAGGGTTACGGTACGGGTTAGTGTTAAGATTGGGGTACGGGAAAGGGTTAGTGAATGTGTTAAGTCTAGGGTTAGGGTATAGGTTTAGTGTGCAGTTTAGTGTTAGGGTTAGGGTTAGGGTTCATGTTAGGGTTAGGGTTTGGGTACGGGTTAGCGTTAGGTTTAGGGTTAGGGTACGGGTTAGGTTTAGGGTAATGGGTTATGGTATGGTTTAGGGTTAGGGTATGGGTGAAGGTTAGGGTTAGGTTCAGGGTTAGGGTTAGGTTTAGGGTTAGGGTTAGTGTTAGGGTATGGGGTAAGGTTACTGTACGGTTTAGGGTTAGGGTTAGGGCTAGGGTTAGGGTTAGGGTTATAGTACGGGTTAGGGTTAGAGTTAGGGTTAGGTTTAGGTTTAGAGTGTGGGTTAGGGTTAGTGTTAGGGTTAGGGTTAATGTTAGGGTACGGTTTAGGTTTAGAGTAGGGGTTAGGGTTAGGTTTAGGGTTAAGGTTATGGTTAGAGTATGGGTTAGTGTTAGTGTTAGTGTTAGGGTTGGGGTTAGGGTTAGTGTACGGATAGGGTTAGGGTTAGGTTTAGGGTACGGGTTAGGGTTCGGAATAGGGTTAGCGTATGTTTAAGTTTAGGGTTAGGTTTAGGTTACGGGTTAGGGTTAGGTTACGGGTTAGGGTTAGGTTTAGGTGCGGGTTAGGGTTAGGATTAGGGTTAGGGTACGGGTTAGGGTTAGGTTTAGGGTCAGGGTTAGGGTTAGGGATAGGGTTCTGGTACGGGTTAGGGTAAGGGTTGGGGGTAGGGTACGGATTAATTTTAGGGTTAGGGTACAGGTCAGGGTTACGGTTAAAGTTGGGGTTAGGTTTAGGGTATGGGTTAGGGTTAGGGTACGGGTAAGTGTTAAGGTTAGGGTTAGAGTTAGATTTATGTTTAGGGTGCGGGTTAGGGTTAGGGTTAGGGTTAGGGTTAGGGTTAGCGCTAAGGTATGGGTTAGGGTTACTGTTAGGGTTTAGGTACGGGTTAGGGTTAGGTTTAGGTTACGGGATTGGGTTGGGTTCGGGTTAGGTCAAGGTTTAGGGTAAGGTTTTGGGTACGGTTTAGTGTTAGGGTTAGATTAACGTTAGTATTAGTGTATGGGTTAGGCTTAGGGTACAGGTTAGGGTTAGGGTTAGGGTCAGGTTTAGGGTTAGGGTTAGGGTTAGGTTACCGGTTAGGTTTAAGGTATGGGTTAGGATTAGGGTTAGGGTCAGGGTTAGGTTTAGGGTTAGGGTACGAATTAGGGTTAGGGTTAGGTTACGTGTTAGGGTTAGGGTTATGATATGGGTTAGTGTTACATTACGGGTTAGGGTTAGGGTGAGGGTTTGGGTTAGGGTTAGAGTACGGTTAGGGTTAGGGTTAGGGATAGGGTTAGGTTTAGAGTACGGTTTAGGGTTAGTGTTAGGGTTAGGGTTAATGTACGGGTTAGCCTTAGGGTTAGGTTTAGGGTTAGGATACGGCTTAGGGTTAGGTTTAAGGTTCGGGATAGGGTGTGCGTACGGTTTAAGTTTAGGGTTAGGTTAGGTTTAGGTTACGAGTTAGGGTTAGGTTATGGGTTAGGGTTAGGTTTAGGGCGGGAGTTATGTTTAAGATTAGTGTAAGGGTTAGGGTTAGGTTTAGGGTCAGGGTTAGGGTTAGGGTTAGTGTTAGGGTACGGGTTAGGGTTAGGGTTGCGGTTAGGGTATGGGTTAGTTTTAGGGTTAGGGTACAGGTTAGCGTTATGGTTAAGGTTAGGGTTGTTTAGGGTATGGGTTAGAGTTAGGTTACGGTTAAGGATTATGGTTTGGGTTAGGGTTCGGGTTAAGTTTAGGGTGCGGGTTAGGGTTAGGGTTAGAGTACAGTTTTGGGTTAGTGTTAGGGTAAGGGTTAGGTTTACCGTTTGGGTATGGGTTAGGGTAATGGTTAGGGTTAGTGTTAGGGTTAGGGGTTAGGGTTAGCGTTAGGGTTAGGCTACGGGGAGGGTGAGGGTACGGGTTAGGTTTAGGGTTAGGTTAGGGTTAGGGTTAGTGTTATGGTTATGGTACACGTTAGGTTTAAGGTTCCGGTATGGGATAGGTTTAGTACATGTTAGGTCTAGGGTTATGGTTAGGTTTAGTGTGCGGGTTTGGGTTAGGTTTAGGGATAGGGTTAGGGTTAGTGTACGTGTTAGGTTTAGTGTTTAGATACCGGTTAGGGTTACATTTACGGTTAGGGTACGGGTTAGTTTTAGGGTTAGGGTAAGGGTTAGTGTTAGAGTGCGGGTTAGGTTTAGAGTACGGGTTAGGGTTAGGTTTAGGGTTAGGGTTAGGGTTAGGATTAGAGGATGGGTTAGGGTTAGTGTTAGGGTTAGGGTTAGGGTTAGTGTACGGATAAGGTTAGGGTTAGGGTTAGGGTTAGGATACGAGTTAGGGTTAGGTTTTGGGTACGGGGTAGGGTTAGTGTACGGGATAAGTTTAGGGTTAGATTTAGGTTTAGGTTATGGGTTAGGGTTAGGGTACGGGTTAGGGTACGGTTTAGGTGCGGTTAGGTTAGGGTATGGGTTAGGGTTAGGGTACGGGTAAGGGTTTTGGTTAGGGATAGGTTTAGGTTTAGGTTTAGGGTGTGGGTTAGGCTTAGGGTTAGGGTTACGGTTAGCGCTAGGGTATGGGTTAGGGTTACTCTTAGGGTTTGGGTACGGGTTAGGGTTAGGGTTAGGGTACGGGATAGGGTTGGGTACGGGTTAGATCAAGGGTTCGGTTTAGGTTTAGGGTACGGGATAGGGTTAGGTTTAGGTTTAGGGTTTGGATTAGGGTATGGGTTAGGTTTAGGGTACGGGTTAGGGTTAGGTTTAGGGTCAGGGTTGGGGTTAGTGTTAGAGTACGAGTTAGGGTTAGGGTTAGGTTTAGGGTACGGTTAGGTTTAGGGTAAGCGTTAGTTATAGGGTACGAGTTAGGGTTAGGGGTAGGGTACGGTTAAGGGTTATGGTTAGGGTTAGGGTTAGGGTTAAGTTTAGGGTGCGGTTTAGGGTTAGGGTTAGGGTTAGGTTAGAGTACGGGTTTGGGTTAGGGTTAGGGTAAGGGTTAGGTTTACCGTTTGGGTACGGGTTAGGGTAAGGTTTAGGGTTAGGGTAGGGGGTTAGGGTACGTGTTATTGTTAGGTTTTGGGTACGGGTTAGGATTAGGGATAGGGTTATGGTACGGGTTAGGGTTAGGGTTGGGGTTACGGTACGGGTTATTTTTAGGGTTATGGTACGGGTTAGGGTTAAGGTTAATGTTAGGGTTAGTGTTAGGTATGGGTTAGGTTTAGGCTACGGGTAAGGGTTATGGTTAGGGTTACGGTTAGGTTTAGGTTTAGGGTGCGGGTTAGTCTTAGGTTAGGGTTAGGGTTAGCACTAGGGTATGGGTTAGGGTTACTCTTAGGGTTTGGTCCGGGTTAGGGTTAGGGTTAGGTTACGGCATATGGTTGGGTATGGGTCTGGACAAGGTTTAGGGTTAGATTTAGGGTACGGCATAGGGTTAGGGTTAGGTTTAGGGTTAGGTTTAGGGTATGGGTTAGGTTTAGGGTACGGGTAGGGTTAGGTTTAGGGTCAGGGTTAGCGTTAGTGTTAGGGTACGAGTTAGGGTTAGGGTGTGGTTTAGGGTACGGGTTAGGGTTAGGGTTAGAGTACGGGTTAGGTTTAGTGTTAGGGTTAGGGTTAGGGTTAGGGTTAGGGTTAGGGTACGGGTTAGGGTTAGAGTTAGGGTTAGGATTAGAGTACGGGGTAGAGTTAGTGTTAGGGTTAGGGTTAGGGTTAATGTACAGGTTAGGCTTAGGGTTAGGTTAAGGGTTAGGTTACGGGTTAGGGTTAGGTTTAGGGTACGGGATAGGGGTAGCGTATGGGTTAAGTTTATGGTTAGGGTTAGGTTTAGGTTACGGGTTAGGGTTAGATTTAGTTGTGGGTTAGGTTTAGGGTTAGGGTTAGGTTTAGGTTACGGGTTAGGGTTAGGGTTGGGGTTAGGGTACGGGTTAATTTTTGGGTTAGGGTATGGGTCAGGGTTACGGTTAAGTTTAGGGTTTGGTTTAGGTTATGGGTTAGGGTTAGGGTACGGGTTAGGGTTAGGTTTAGGTGCGGGTTAGGGTTAGGGTATGGGTTAGGGTTAGGTTTACGGTCGGGGTTAGAGTTAGGGATAGGTTTTGGGTACGGGTTAGGGTTAGGGTTAGGGTACGGTTTAGGGTTAGGGTATGGGTTAGGGTTAGGTTTAGGGTGCGGGTAAGGGTTAGGGTTAGTGTAAGTGTTAGGGTTAGGTTTAGGGTCAGGGTTAGGGTTAGGGTTAGTGTTAGGGTACGGGTTAGGGTTAGGGTTGCGGTTAGGTTATGGGTTAGTTTTAGGGTTAGGGTACAGTTTAGGGTTATGGTTTCGGTTAGGGTTAGGGTTAAGTTTAGGCTGCGGGTTAGAGTTAGAGTTAGGGTTACAGTACGGGTTTGGGTTAGTGTTAGGGTACGGATTAGGTTTACCGTTTGGGTACGGGTTAGGGTAAGTGTTAGGATTAAGGTAAGGGTTAGGGGTTAGGGTTAGAGTTAGGGTTAGGCTACGGGTAGTGTTAGGGTATGGGTTAGGGTTACGGTACGGGTTAGGGTTAGGTTAGGGTACAGGATAGGTTTAGTGTACGTGTTAGGTCTAGGGTTAGGGTTAGGTTTAGTGTGCGGGTTAGGATTAGAGTTAGGGTACGTGTTAGGTTTAGGGGTTGGGTACGGGTTAGCGTTATGTTTAGGTTAGGGTACGGGTTAGGTTTAGGGTTAGGGTTAGGGTACGGTTTAGGGTTCGGGTTGGGTTAGGGTCAGGGTTAGGGTTAAGTTTAGGGTTAGGGTTAGGGTTAGGGTATGGGTTAGGGTTACTGTACGGGTAGGGTTAGGGTTAGGGTACGGTTTATAGTACAGTTTAGGGTTTGAGTTAGGGTTAGGTATAGTGGTAGAGTATGGGTTAGGGTTAGTGTTAGGGTTAGGTTTAGTGTTAGGGTACGGGTTAGGGTTAGATTACGGGTTAGGGTTAGTTTTAGTGTTAGGGTTAGGGTTAGAGTACGGGTTAGGGTTAGTGTTAGTGTTAGAGTTAGAGTTAGGGTTAGTGTACGGATAGTTTTAGGGTTAGGGTTAGGTTTAGGGTACGGTTAGGGTTAGTTTTAGGGTATGGGAAAGGTTAGCGTACGGGTTAAGTTTAGGGTTAGGGTTAGGTTTAGATTACGGGTTAGGGTTAGGGAACGGGTTAGGGTTAGGTTTAGGGGCGGGTTAGGGTTAGGGTTAGGGTTAGGTTTAGGGTTAGGGTTCCGTTTAGGTATAGGTTTAGGGTCACTGTTAGGGTTAGGTATAGGGTTACGTTATGGGTTAGGGTTAGGGTTGGGGTTAAGGAACAGGTTAGTTTTAGCGATAGGGTCCGGGTCCGGGTTACGGTTAAGGTTAGGGTTAGGGTTAGGGTTAGGGTATGGGTTAGGGTTAGGGTACGGTTAAGGTTTATGGTTAGGTTTAGGGTTAGGTTTAGGTTTAGGTTGCGGGTTAGGGTTAGGGTTAGGTTTAGGGTTAGTGTTAGGGTATGGGTTAGGCTTAGGGTACGGGTTATGGTTAGGGTTATGGTCAGGGTTAGGGTTAGGATTAGGGTACGAGTTAGGGTTAGGTTTAAGTTTAGTGTACGGGTTAGGGTTAGGGTTATGGTATGGGTTAGGTTTAGGGTACGGGTTAGGGTTAGGGTTAGGGTCAGGTTAGGTTTAGGTTTAGGTACGCGTTAGGTTTACAGTTAGGGTACGTGTTAGGTTTAGGGTTATGGTATGGGTTAGGGTTACAGTACGGGTTAGGGTTTGGGTGAGGGTTAGGGTTAGGGTTAGCTTATGGATAGGGTTAGGGTTATGGTTAGGGTTAGAGTACGGGTTAGGGTTAGTGTTAGGGTAAGGGTTAGGGTTAGGGGTAGGGAATGGGTTAGGGTTAGGTTTAGGGAATGGGATAGGTTTAGTGTACGGGTTAAGTTTAGGTTACAGGTTAGGTTTAGATTACGGGTTAGGGTTAGGGTACGGGTTAGGGTTAGGTTTAGGTGCGGGTTAATGTTAGTGATAGGGTTATGGTATGGGTTAGGGTACGGGTTAGGGTTATGGTTAAGTTTAGGTTTAGTGTTAGGTTTTGGGTTAGGGTTAGGGTACGGGTAAGTTTTATGGGTAGGTTTAGGTTTAGGTTTCGGTTTAGTGTGCGTGTTAGGCTTTGGGTTAGGGTTAGAGTTAGCGCTAGGGCATGGTTTAAGGTTACTGTTAGGGTTTGGGTACGGGTTAGGGTATCGGATAGGGTTGGGTATGGGTTAGGTGAAGGGTTAGGGTTAGGGTTAGGGTATGTGTTATGTTTAGGGTACGGGTTAGGGTTAGGGTTAGGGTCAGGGTCAGGGTTAGGGTTAGGGTACAAGTTAGGGTTAGTGTTAGTTTAGAGTACAGGGTAGGGTTAGTGTAAGGGTTAGGGTTAGGTATAATGTACGGGTTAGGCGTAGGGTTAGGTTTAGGGTTAGGATACGGGTTAGGGTTAGGTTTAAGGTAAGGGATAGGGTTAGCGTTCGGGTTAAGTTTAGGGTTAGGGTTAGGTTTAGGTTACGGGTTAGGTTTAGGGTACTGGTTAGGGTTACAGTTAAGGTTAGGGTTAGGTTAGGATATCGGTGAGGGTTAGATTACGGTTAAGCGTTATGGTTTGGGTTAGGTTTAGGGTTAAGTTTAGGGTGCGGGTTAGGGTTAGGGTCAGGGTTAGGGTTAGGTGTAGGGTACGGGTTTCGGTTAGTGTTAGGGTACGGGTTAGGTTTACCGTTTGGGGAAGGGGTAGGGTAAGGTTTAGGGTTAGGTTTAGGGGATAGGGTTAGAGTTATGGTTAGGCTACGGGTAGCGTTAGGGTACGGGTTAGGGTTAGGGTTAGGGTTCCGGATAGGTTTAGTGTACAGGTTAGGGTTAGGGTTAGGGTTAGGGTTAGTGTTATGGTTACGGTACGGGTTAGTGTTAAGGTTGGGTTATGGGATAGGGTTAGTGTATGTGTTAGGTCTAGGGTTAGGGTTAGGTGTAGGTGCAGGTTAGGGTTAGGGTTAGGGTACGTGTTAGGGATAGGGTTTGGGTATGGGTTAGAGTTACGTTTAGGGTTAGGGTATGGGTTAGGTTTAGGGTTAGGGTTAGATTCGGTTTAGGATTAGGGTACGGGTTAGCATTAGGTTTAGGGTCAGGGTTAGGGTTAGGATTAGGGTTAGGGTTAGGGTACGGTTTAGGGTTACTGTATGGTTTAGGTTTAGGGTTAGGGTTATAGTACGTGTTAGGGTTAGAGTTAGGGATAGGTTTAGGATTAGAGTACGGGTGAGGGTTAGTGTTAGGGTTAGGGTCAGTGTTAGGGTATGGGTTAGGGTTAGAGTACGGGTTAGGGTTAGCTTTATGGTTAGGGTTAGGGTTAGAGTACGGGTAGGGTTAGTGTTAGTGTTAGTGTTAGGGTTAGGGTTAGGGTTAGTGTACGGATAGGGTTAGAGTTAGGGTTAGGGTACGGGTTAGTGTTAGGTTTAGGGTACGGGTTAGGGTTAGGGTTAGGGTTAGGATACGGGTTAGGGTTAGGTTTAGGGTACGGGATAGGGTTAGCGTACGGGTTAAGTTTAGGGTTAGGGTTAGGTTTAGGTTACGGGTTAGGGTTAGGGTACGGGTTAGGGTTAGGTTTAGTGTGCGGGTTAGGGTTAGGGTTAGTGTAAGGGTTATGGTTTTATTAGGGTCAGGGTTAGGGTTAGAGTTAGTGTTAGGCTACGCGTTAGTGTTAGGGTTGGGGTTAGTGTACGGGTTAGTTTTAGGGTTAGGGTACAGTTTAGAGTTATGGTTAAGGTTAGGGTTAGGGTTAGGGTATGTGTTAGGGTTAGGTTACGGTTAAGGGTTATGGTTTCGCTTAGGATTCGGGATAAGATTAGGGTGCGGTTTAGGGTTAGGGTTAGTGTTAGAGTACGGGTTTGGGTTTCTGTTAGGGTACAGGTTAGGTTTACCTTTTGGGTACGGGTTAGTGTAAGGTTTAGGGTTAGTGTTAGGGTTAGTGTTTAGGTTTAGAGTTAGGGTTAGGCTATGGGTAGGATTAGGCTATGGCTAGGGTAAGGGTAGGATTCGGGTTAGGGTTAGTGTACGGATTAGGGATAAGGTTATGGTCATGGTTAGGGTTAGGGTTAGTGTTAGGGTTACGGTACGGGTTAGGGTTAAGATACCGGTACGGGATAGGGTTAGTGTACGTGTTACGTCTAGGGTTAGGTTTAGGTTTACTGTGCGGTTTAGGGTTAGGGTTTGGTTTAGGGTTAGGGTACGTGTTAGGGTTAGGGTTTGGGTATGGGTAAGGGTTACGTTTAGGGTTAGGGTACGGGTTAGGTTTAGGGTTAGGTTAAGGGTTAGTGTTTGGGTACGGGTTAGGGTTACAGAACGGGTTAGGGTTAGGTTTAGGGTTAGGTTTAGGGTTAGAGTACGGGTTAGGGTTAGTTTTAGGGTTAGTGTTAGTTTTAATCTGCGGATAGGGTTAGGGTTAGGGTTAGGATACGGGTTAGGGTTAGGGTTAGGGTTCGGGTTAGTGTTAGTGAACGGGTTAGGTTTAGTTTTAGCATAGGGTTAGTGTTAAGGTTACGATACGGTTTAGGGTTTAGGTTGGGGTATGGGATAGGGTTAGTGTACGTGTTAGGTCTAGGGTTAGGGTTAGGTTTAGTGTGCGGGTTTGGGTTAGGGTACGTGTTAGGGTTAGGGTTTGGTTACGGTTTAGTGTTACATTTAGGGTTAGGGTACCCGTTAGGTTTAGGGTTAGGGTTAGGGTACAGTTTAGGGTTAGTGTACGGGTTAGGTTTAGGTCAGGGTTAGGTTTAGGGTTAGGGTTAGGGTACCGGTTAAGTTTACTGTATGGGTTAGGTTTATGTTTATTGTTAGGGTTAGGGTTAGCGTTATAGTACGGGTTAGGGTTTGAGTTAGGATTAGGTTTAGGGTTAGAGTACGAGTTACGGTTAGTGTTAGGGTTAGAGTTAGTGTTAGAGTATGGGTTAGGGTTAGAGTACGGGTTAGGGTTAGGTTGATGGTTAGGGTTAGGGTTAGAGTACGGGTTAGGGTTAGCGTTAGTTTTAGGGTTAGGGTTAGGGTTAGGGTTAGTGTAGGGATAGGGTTAGGGTTAGGTTTAGGGTTGGGGTACGGGTTAGGGTTAGGTTTAGGGTACAGGTTAGGATTAGAGTTAGGGTATGGGTTAGGTTTAGGGTACGGGTTAGGGTTAGGTTTAGGGTCAGGGTTAGGGTTAGTGTTAGGGTACTAGTTAGTGTTAGGGTTAGGTTACGGGTTAGGGTTAGGGTTATGGTACGGGTTTGGGTTACAGTACGCGTTAGGGTTAGGGTGAGGGTTAGGGTTAGGGTTAGGGTTAGGGTACGAGTTAGGGTTAGGGTTAGGTTACGGGTTAGGGTTAGGGTTATGGTACGGGTTTGGGTTATAGTACGGGTTAGGGTTAGGGTGAGGGTTAGGGTTAGGTTTAGGGTATGAGTTAGGGTTAGGGTTAGGTTATGGGTTAGGGTTAGGGTTATGGTACGGGTTTGGGTTATAGTACGGTTTAGGGTTAGGGTGAGGGTCAGGTTTAAGGTTAGGGTACGCTTTAGGGTTAGGGTTAGGGTTAGGGTACGGGTTAGGGGTTGGGTTATGTTACGGGTTAGGTTTAGAGTACGGGTTAGGGTTAGGGTGAGGGTTAGTGTTAGGGTTAGAGTACGGGTAAGGTTAGAGTTAGGGTAAGGTTTAGGGTTAGGGTTAGGGTTAGGGTTAGACTTAGGGTTAGGGTTAGGGTTAGAGCATTGAGTAGGGTTAGTGTTAGGGTTAGCGTTAGGGTTAATGTATGGGTTAGGCTTAGAGTTAGGTTACGGTTAGGTTACAAGTTAGGGTTAGGGTTAGGGTATGGGATAGGGTTAGCGTATGTGTTAAGTTTAGTGTTAGGGTTATGTTTAGGTTACGGGTTAGGGTTAGGGTACGGGTTAGGTTTAGGTTTAGGGTTCAGTTTAGGGTTAGGTTTAGGGTTAGTGTATGGGTTAGCGTTAGGTTTAGGGTCAGGGTTAGGGTTAGGTTTAGTGTTAGGGTATGAGTTAGCGTTAGGGTTGGTGTTAGAGTACGGGTTAGGTTTAGCATTAGGGTACGGGTTAGGGTTATGTTTAAAGTTAGGGTTAGGGTAGGGTGTGGTTTAGGGTTAGGGTACGGTTAAGGATTATGTTTAGGGTTAGGGTTAGGTTTAAGTTTACGGTGCGGTTTAGGGTTAGGTTTATGGATAGGTTTTGGGTTAGATTACGGGTTTGGGTTAGTATTAGGGGATGGTTTAGGTTTACCATTTGGGTACGGGTTAGGGTAAGTTTTAGGGTTAGGTTTAGGGTTAGGGGTTAGGGTTAGTGTTAGGGTTAGGCTACAGGATAGGGTTAGAGTACCGGTTAGGGTTATGGTTAGGGTAAGGGGTAGGGTTAGGGTTATAGTATGGATTAAGTTTAGAGTTAGATTTAGGTTTAGTGTTAGAGTACGGGTTAGGGTTAGTGTTAGGGTTAGTTTTAGTTTTAGAGTATGGGTTAGGGTTAGAGTACGGGTTAGGGTTAGGCTTAGGGTTAGGGTTAGGGTTAGAGTACAGGTTAGGGTAAGTGTTAGGGTTAGGGTTAGGGTTAGTGTATGGATCATGTTAGGTTTAGGGCTAGGGTTAGGGTACGGGTTAGGGTTAGGTTTAGGGTACGGGATAGGTTTAGCGTACGGGTTAAGTTTAGGGTTATGGTTAGGTTTAGGTTACGGGTTAGGGTTAGGTAAGTGTAAGGGTTAGGTTTACGTGAGGGTTAGGGTTAGGGTTAGGGTTAGGTTTAGGGTCAGGTTAACGTTGGGGATAGGGTTATGGACGGGTTAGGGTTAGGGTTGGGTTAGGTTACAGGTTAGTTTTAGGGTTAGGGTACGGGTCAGGGTTATGTTTAAGGTTAGTGTTATGGTAGGGTATGGGTTAGGGTTAGGGTACGGGTAAGGGTTATGGTTAGGGTTAGGGTTAGGTTTAGGTTTAGGGTGTGGGTTAGGTTTAGGGTTAGGGTTAGGGTTAGCGCTAGGGTATGGGTTAGGGTTACGGTTAGAGTTTGTGTACGGGTTATGGTTAGGGTTAGTGTACGGGATAGATTTGGATACGGGTTAGGTCAAGGGTTAGGGTTAGGTTTAGGGTACGGGTAAGGGTTAGGGTTAGGGTTAGGGTGAGGGTACAGGTTAGTGTTACTGTACGGGTTAGGGTGAGGGTTAGGGTTAGGTTTAGGTTTAGGGTTGTAGTACGGGTTAGGTTTTGAGTTAGGGTGAGGTATAGGTTTAGAGTACGGGTTAGGGTTACTGTTATCGTTAGGGTTAGTGTTTGGGTACGGTTAGGGTTAGAGTACGGGTTAGGGTTAGGTTTAGGGTTAGGGTTTGGTTTAGTGTTCGTGTTAGGGTTATGGTTAGGTTTAGTGTTCAGATAGGGTTAGGGTTAGAGTTAGGTTTAGGGTAAGGGTTAGCGTTAGTTTTAGGGTACGGGATAGGGTTAGCGTACGGGTTAAGTTTAGGGTTAGGGTTAGGTTTAGGTTACGGGTTAGGGTTAGGGAACGGGTTAGGGTTAGGTTTAGGTGCGGGTTTGGGTAAGGGTTAGGGTTAGGTTTAGGTTTCGGTTTAGGGTTAGGTTTAGGGTCAGGGTTACGGATAGGGATAGGGTTATGGTACGGGTTAGGGTTAGGGTTGGGGTTAGGGTACCGGGTAGTTTTAGGGTTAGGGTACGGGTCAGGTTTATGGTCAAAGTTAGGGTTAGGGTTAGGGTCTGGGTTAGGTTGAGGGTACGGGGAAGTGTTATGGTTAGGGTAAGTGTTAGGTTTAGGTTTAGGGTGCGGGTTAGGGTTAGGGTTAGGTTTAGAGTTCGGTGTAGGGTTAGTGTTAGGTATAGGGTTACAGTTAATGTACGAGTTAGGCTTAGTTTTAGGTTTAGGGTTAGGATGAGGGTTAGGGTTAGGTTTTGGGTACCTGATAGGGTTAGCGTCCGGGTTAAGTTTAGGGTTACGGTTAGGTTTAGATTACGGTTTAGTGTTAGGGTATGGGTTAGGGTTAGGTTTAGGGTGCAGGTTAGGGTTAGGGTTAGCATTAGTGTAAGTTTAGGGTTAGGTTTAGGGTCAGGTTTAGGGTTAGGGTTAGTGTTAGGGTACGGGATAGGGTTAGGGTTTCGGTTAGGGTACAATTTAGTTTTAGGTTTAGGGTACGGCTTAGGGTTATGGTTAAGGTTAGGATTAGGTTTAGGGTATGGGTTAGGGTTAGGTTATGGTTAAGTTTATGTTTTGGGTTATGGTTAGGGTTAAGTTTAGGGTGCGCGTTAGGGTTAGGGTTAGGGTTAGGGTTAGAGTACGGGTTTGGGTTAGTTTTAGGGTATGGGTTAGGTTTACCGTTTGGGTACGGGTTAGGGTAAGGTTTAGGGTTAGGGTTAGGGGTTAGGGTATGGGTTAAGGTTACGGTTAGGGTCGGGTTAGGGTTAGTGTACGGGTTAGGGTAAGGATTAGGGTTAGGTTTAGGGTTAGGATTAGTGTACGGTTACGGTACGGGTTAGGGTTAAGGTTACAGTACGGGATAGGGTGAGTGTACGTGTTAGGTCTAGGGTTAGGGTTAGGTTTAGTGTGCGGGTTAGGATTAGGGTTAGGGTTAGGGTTAGGCTTAAGGTACATGTTAGGGTTAGGGTTTGGGTACGGGTTAGGGTTACGTTTAGGGTTAGGGTATGGGTTAGTTTTAGGGTTAGGGTAAGGGTTAGTGTTAGTTTATGGGTTAGGGTTAGAGTACGCGTTAGGGTTAGGTTTAGGGTTAGGGTTAGAGTTAGAGTACGGGTTAGGTTTAGTGTTAGGGTTAGGGTTAGGGTTAGTGTACGGATAGGGTTAGGGTTAGGTTAGTGTTTGGGTACGTGTTAGGGTTTGGTTTAGGTTACGGGATAGGGTTAGTGTACGGCTTAAATTTAGGGTGAGGGTTAGGTTTAGGTTATGGGTTAGGGTTAGGATACGGGTTCGGGTTAGGTTTATGTGCGGGTTAGGGTTAGGGTACGGGTTAGGGTTAGGTTTAGGGTCAGTGTTAGGGTTATGGATAGGGTTATGGTACGGGTTAGGGTTTGGTTTGGGGTTAGGGTACGGGTTAGTTTTAGGGTTAGCATACGGGTTAGGGTTACGGTTAAGGTTAGGGTTAGTGTTAGAGTACGGGTTAGGGTTAGGGTTGGGGTTAGGGTACGGGTTAGTTTTAGGGTTAGGGTATGGGTTAAGGTTATGGTTAAAGTAAGGGTTAGGGTTAGGTTATGGGTTAGGGTTAGTTACGGTTAAGGGTTATGGTTTGTGTTAGGGTTAGGGTTAACTTTAGGGTTCGGGTTAGGGTTAGGGTTAGGGTTAGAGTACGGGTTTGGGTTAGTATTAGGGTACGGGTTAGGTTTACCATTTGGGTACAGGTTAGGGTAAGGGTTAGGGTTAGAGTTAGGGTTAGGGGTTAGTGGTAGGGTTAGGGTTAGGCTATGGGTAGGGTAGGGTACGGTGAGGGTTAGGGTTAGGGTTCGCGTTAGTGTAAGGGTTAGGGTTACGTTTAGAATCAGGGTTAGGGTTAGGGTTAGTGTTAGTGTACGGGTTAGTGTTATGGTTAAGGTTAGCGTTAGGGTTAGGGTATGGGTTAGGGTTAGGTTACGATTAAGGGTTATGGTTTGGGTTAGTGTTAGGGTTAACTTTAGGGTGCAGGTTAGGGTTAGGGTTAGAATACGGGTTTGGGTTAGTGTTAGGGTACGGGTTAGGTTTACCATTTGGTTACGGGTTAGGTTATAAGGTTAGGGATAGGCTACGGGTAGGGGTAGAGTAGGGGTTAGGTTTAGGGTTAGGGTTCTGGTTAGGGTTAGTGTACGGTTTAGGGTTAGGGTTAGGTTTAGGGTTAGGGTTAGTGTTAGGGTTAGGTTTAAGGTTACGGTACAGGATAGCGTTACTGTACATCTTAGGTCTAGGGTTAGGTTACGGTTTAGTGTGCGGGTTAGGGTTAGGGTTAGGGTACGTGTTAGGGTTAGGGTTTGTGTAAGGGTTAGGGTTACGTTTAGGGTTAGGTTACGGGTTAGGTTTAGGTTTAGGGTAAGTGTTAGTGTTAGGGTACGGGATAGGTTTAGAGTACGGGTTAGGGTTAGGTTTCGGTTTAGGGTTAGGTTTAGAGTACGGGTTAGGGTTAGTGTTAGGGTTAGGGTTAGTGTTAGTGTACGGATAGGGTTAGGGTTAGGGTTAGAATATGGGTTAGAGTTAGTTTTAAGGTTAGGGAAAGGGTTAGGGTTAGGGTTAGGGTACGGGTTAGAGTGAGGGTTAGGGTTAGGGTTAGGGTACGGGTTAAGGTTAGGTTTAGGTTAAGGGCTAGGGTTAGCGTACGGGTTAAGATTAGGTTTAGGGTTAGGTTTAGGTTACGGGTTAGGGTAAGGGTATGGGTTAGGGTTAGGTTTAGGTGAGGGTTAGGGTTAGGGTTAGGAGTTAGGGTTAGAGTTAGGATTAGGCTACGGGTAGAGTTAGGGTACAGGTTAGGGTACGGGTTAGTGTTCTTTTTAGGGTTAGTGTACGGTTTAGGTTTAGGTTTAGGGTTAGTGTTAGGGTTACAATATGGGTTAGGGTTAAGGTTGGGCTATGGGATAGTTTTATTGTACGTGTTAAGTCTAGGGTTAGGTTTAGGTTTAGTGTGCTGGTTAGAGTTAGGGTTAGGGTATGTGTTAGGGTTAGAATTTGGGTACGGGTTAGCGTTACGTTTAGGTTTAGGGTACGGGTTAGTTTTAGGGTTAGGGTTAGGGCACGGTTTAGGGTTAGGGTACGGTTTAGGGTTAGGGTACAGGTTAGGGTTAGGGTTAGGTCAGGGTTAGGGTTAGGGTTAGGGTACGGTTTAGGGTTATGGTTACGGTTATGGATAGGGTTAGCGTTATAGTACAGGTTAGGGTTAGAGTTAGGATTATGTTTAGGGTTAGAGTACAGGTTAGGGTTAGTGTTAGGGTTAGGTTTAGGGTTAAGTTTAGGGTTAGAGTACGGGATAGGGTTAGTGTTGGTGTTAGGTTTAGGGTTAGGGTTAGTGTACGGATAGGGTTAGGGTTAGGGTTAGGGTACGGGTTAGGGTTAGAGTTAGGTATAGCGTTAGTGTTAGGGTATGGGTTAGGCTTTGGGTACGGGTTAGGGTTAAGTTTAGGGTAAGTTGGGTTTAGGGGTAGGGTACGAGTTGGGGTTAGGGTTACGTTTAGGGTACGGGTTAGGGTTAGGATTTGGGTTAGAGTACGGGTTAGGTTTAGGGTATGGGTTACGGTTAGGGTTAGGGTCAGGGTTAGGGTTACGGTTAGGGTACAACTTAGGGTAAGGGTTAGGGGACGGGTTAGGGTTAGGTGTATGTAACGGTTTAGGGTTACAGTACGTGTTAGGGTTAGGGTGAGGGTTAGGGTTAGGGTTAGAGTACAGGTTAGGGTTAGTGTTAGTGTTAGGGTTAGGGTTAGGGTTAGAGTACGAGTTAGTGTTAGTGTTAGGTTTAGGGTAAGGGTTAAGGTTAGGGTTAGGGTTCGGTTTAGGGTTAGGGTTAGGGTTAGGGTTAGAGTGGGTGTAGGGTTAGTGTTATGGTTAGGGTTAGGTTTAATGTACGGGTTAGGCTTAGGTTTAGGTTTAGGGTTAGGTTACGGGTTAGGGTTAGGTTTACGGTATGGGATAGGGTTAGCGTACGGGTTAAGTTTAGGGTTAGGTTTAGGTTCAGGTTACGGGTTAGGGTTAGGGTACGGATTAGGGTTAGGTTTAGGGTACCGGTTAGGGTTAGGGTTAGGGTTAGTGTATTGGTTAGGGTTATTTTTAGGGTCAGGTTTAGGGTTAGGTTTACTGTTAGGGTGTGAGTTAGGGTTAGGTTTGGGGTTAGGGTACGGGTTAGTTTTAGGTTTAGGGTACGTGTTAGGGTTACAGTTAAAGTTAGGGTTAGGGTTCGGGTGTGGGTTAGGGTTAGGGTACTGTTAAGGGTTATGGTTAGGCTTAGGTTTAGTGTTAAGTTTAGTGTGCGGTTTAGGGTTAGGGTTAGGGTTAGGCTTAGGGTTAGAGTACGGGTTTGGGTTAGTGTTAGGGTACGGTTTAGGTTTACCGTTTGAGTACGGGTTAGGGTAAGGGTTAGGGTTAAGGGTTAGGGTTATAGTTAGGGTTAGGCTACGGGATAGGGTTAGAGTACGGGTTAGTATTAGGGTTAGGGTTAGGGTTAGGGTTATAGTACGGGTTAGGGTTAGAGTTAGGTTAGGGTACGGGTTAGGTTTAGGGTTAGGGTCCATGTTAGGGTTAGGGTTAGGGTACGATTTAGGGTTTGGTTTAGGGTTAGGGTACTTGTTAGGGTTATGGTTATGGTTATGGTTAAGGTTAGGGTAAGAGTTCCGGTATGGGTTAGGGTTAGGTTACGGTTAAGAATTTTTGTTTGGGTTAGGGTTAGGGTTAAGTTTAGGGTGCGGGTTAGTGTTAGTGTTACGGTTAGGGTTAGAGTACGGGTTTGGTTAGTGTTAGGGTATGGGTTAGGTTTACCGTTTGGGTATGGGTTAGGGTAAGGGTTAAGGTTAGGGTTAGGTTTAGGTGTTAGGGGTAGTGTTAGGGTTAGGCTACGGGTAGGGTTAGGGAACTGGTTAGGGTTAGAGTTAGGTTTCGGGTTAGGGTTAGTGTACGGGTTAGGGTTAAGTTTAGGGTAAGTGTGAGGATTAGTGTTAGGGGTACGGTACGGGTTAGGGTTAAGTTTACGGAACGGGATAGGGTTAGTGTACTTGTTAGTTCTAGGGTTAGGGTTAGGATTAGTGTGCGGCTTAGGGTTAGGGTTAGGGTTAGGTTTAGGGTACATGTTAGGGTTAGTGTTTGGATACGGGTTAGGGTTACGTTTAGGGTTAGGTTACGGGTTAGGTTTAGGGTTAGTGTAAGGGTTAGTGTTAGTGTAAGGGTTTGGGTTAGAGTAAGGGTTAGGGTTAGGTTTAGGGTTAGAGTTAGGTTTAGTGTACGGGTTAGTGTTAGTGTTAGGGTTAGGGTTAGGGTTAGTGTACGGATAGGGTTAGGGTTAGGGTTAGGGTACGGGTTAGGGTTAGGTTTAGGGTACGGGATATGGTTAGTGTACGGGTTAAGTTTAGGTTTAGGGTTAGGTTTAGGTTACGGGTTAGGGTTAGGGTACGGGTTAGGGTTAGGTTTAGCTGCGGGTTAGTGATAGGGTACGGGTTAGGGTTAGGTTTAGGGTCAGGATTAGGGTTAGGGATAGGTTTATGGTACGGGTTAGGGTTGGGTTTGGGGTTAGGGTACGCGTTAGTTTTAGGGTTAGGGTACGGGCTAGGGTTACGGTTAAAGTTAGGGTTAGGGTTAGGGTGTGCGTTAGGGTTAGGGTATGGTTAAGGGTTATGGTCATGGTTAGGGTTAGGGATAAGTTTAGGGTGTGGTTTAGGGTTAGCATTAGGGTTAGAGTACAGGTTTGTGTTAGTGTTAGGGTGCGGGTTAGGTATACCTTTTGGGTACGGGTTAGGGTAAGGGTTAGGGTTAGTGTTAGGGGTTTGGTTAGAGTTAGAGTTAGGCTACGGGATAGTGTTAGAGTACGGGTTAGGGTTAGGTTTAGGGCAAGGGTAGGGTTAGGGTTATAGTACGGGTTAGGGTTAGAGCTAGGGTTAGTTTTAGGGTTAGAGTATGGGCTAGGGTTATTGTTAGGGTTAGGGTTAGGGTTAGGTTTAGTGTACAATTAGTGTTAGGGTTAGGGTGAGGGTATGGGTTAGGTTTAGGTTTAGGGTACGGGCTAGGTTTAGCGTACTGGTTAAGTTTAGGGTTAGGGATAGGTTTAGGTTACGCGTTAGGGTAAGGGTACGGGTTAGGGTTAGGTTTAGGTGAGGGTTAGGGTTAGGGTTAGGGTACGGTTTAGGGTTAGGTTTAGGGTCATTGTTAGAATTAGGGATAGGGTTATGGTACGGGTTAGGGTTAGGTTTGGGGTTAGGGTACGGGTTAGTTTTAGGCTACGGGTCAGTGTTACGGTTAAGGTTAGGGTAAGGGTTAGGGTATGGGTGAGTGTTAGGGTACGCGTTAGGTTTAAGGTTAGGGTTCGGGCTAGGGTTAGTGTTCGGGTTAGTGTTAGGGTTAGGGTTAGGGTTAGTGTTTGGGTTATGGTACGGATTAGGGTTAAGTTTCCGGTATGGGAGAGGATTAGTGTATGTGTTAGGTCTAGGGTTAGGGTTAGGTTTAGTGTGCAGGTTAGGGTTAGGGTTAGGGTACGTGTTAGGGTTAGGGTTTGGGTACGGGTTAGGGTTACATTTAGGGTTAGGGTACAGGTTAGGTTTTGGGTTAGGGTAAGGGTTAGTGTTAGGGTACGGGTTAGGGTTAGAGTACAGGTTAGGGTTAGGTTTAGGTTTAGGGTTAGGGTTAGATTATGGGTTAGGGTTAGGTTTAGGTTACGGGATAGTGTTAGTGTACGAGTTAAGTTTAGGGTTATGATTAGGTTTAGGTTACGGGTTAGGGTTATGGTACGGGTTAGGGTTAGGTTTAGGTGCGGGTTAGGGTTAGGGCACGGGTTAGGGTTAGGTTTAGGGTCAGGGTTAGGGTTAGGGATAGGGTTATGGTACGGGTTAGGGTTAGGGTTCGGGTTAGGGTACGGATTAGTTTTAGGGTTAGGTTACGGGTTAGGATTATGGTTAAGTTTAGGTTTAGGGTTAGGGTATGGATTAGGGTTACGGTACGGGTAAGGGTTGTGGTTAGTGTTAGGGTTCCGTTTAGGTTTAGGGTGCGGGATAGGCTTAGGGTTAGGGTTAGGGTTATCGCTAGTGTATGGTTTAGGGTTACTTTAGGGTTTGGGTACGGGTTAGGGTTAGGTTTAGGGTACGAGATAGGGTTGGGTATGGGTTAGGTCAAGGGTCAGGGTTAAGTTTAGGGTATGGGGTAGAGTTAGGGTTAGGTTTAGGGTTAGGGTTAGGGTATGGGTTAGGTTTAGGGTAAAGGTTAGTGTTAGGGTTAGGCTTAGGGTTAGGGTTAGGGTATGAGTTAGGGTTAGGGTTAGGTTTAAAGTATGGGTTAGGGTTAGGCTACGAGTTAGGTTAAGTTTACGGGTTAGGTTTAGGGTACAGTTAGGGTTAGGGTCAGGGTTAGGCTTTGGGTACCAGTTAGGGTCAGAGTTAGGGTACGGGTTGGGTTAGGGTTATGCTACGGGTTAGGATTAGGGTTAGGGTTAGGGTACAGGTTAGGGTTATGTTTAGGGTCAGGGTTAGCCTTAGGGATAGGGTTATTGTATCGGTTAGGCTTAGGGTTGGGGTTAGGGTACGGGTTAGTTTTAGGGTTAGGGTACGGGTCAGGGTTACAGTTAAGGTTAGGGTTAGAGTTAGGGTATGGGTGAGTGTTAGGGTACGGGTTAGATTAAAGGTTAGGATTCGGGTTAGGGTAGTGTACGCATTAGGGTTAGGATTAGGGTTAGGGTCAGGGTTAGTGTTTGGGTTACGGAACGGGTTAGGGTTAAGGTTCCGGTACGGGATAGGGTTAGTGTAAGTGTTAGGTCTAGTGTTAGGGTTAGGTTTAGTGTGCGGGTTAGGGTTAGGGTTAGGGTTCGAGTTAGGGTTAGGGTTTGGGTACGGGTTCGGGTTACGTTTAGGGTTAGGGTACGGGTTAGGTTTAGGGTTAGTGTAAGGGTTAGTGTTAGGGTACCGGTTAGGGTTAGAGTACGGGTTAGGGTTAGGTTTAGGGTTAGGGTTAGGGTTAGAGTACGGGTTAGGTTTAGTGTTTGGTTTAGGGTTAGGGTTAGTGTACGGATAGGTTTAGTGTTAGGGTTAGGGTTAGGGTACGGGTTAGGGTTAGGTTTGGGGTATGGGTTAGGGTTAGTGTACGAGTTAAGTTTAGGGATAGGGTTAGGTTTAGGTGCGGGTTAGGTTTAGGGTACAGGTTAGGGTTAGGTTTAGGGTCAGGTTTAGGGTTATGGATACGGTTATGGTACGGGTTAGGGTTAGGGTTGGGGTTAGGGTACGGGTTAGTTTTAGGGTTAGCGTACGGGTTAGGGTTATGGTTAAGGTTAGGGTTATTGTTACGGTATGGGTTAGGTTTAGGGTTGGAGTTAGGCTACGCGTTAGTTTTAGGTTTAGTGTACATGTTAGGGTTATGGTTAAGGTTAGGATTAGGGTTAGGGTATGGGTTAGGGTTAGGTTTCGTTTAAGGGTTATGGTTAGGGTTAGGGTTAGGATTAAGTTTAGGGTGCGGGTGAGGGTTAGGGTTAGGGTTAGAGTACGGGTTTGGGTTAGTGTTAGGGTACGGGTTAGGTTTACCGTTTGGGTACGGGTTAGGGTAAGGGTTAGGTTTAGGGATAGGGTTAGGGGTTAGTGGTAGGATTAGGGTTAGGCTACGGGTATGGTAGGGTATGGGTTAGGGTTAGGGTTAGGGTTCGGGTTAGTGTAAGGCTTAGGGTTAGGTTTAGGGTCCGGGTTAGGTTTAGGGTTAGTGTTAGTGTACAGGTTAGGGTTGTGGTTAAGGTTAGCATTAGGGTTAGGGTATGGTTTAGGGTTAGGTTACGGTTAAGGGTTATGGTTTGGGTTAGGGTTAGGGTTAAGTTTAGGTTGCGGGTTAGGGTTAGGGTTAGGTTTAGAGTACGGTATTGGGTTAGTGTTAGGGTACGGGTTAGGTTTACCACTTGGTTACGGGATAGGGTAAGGGTTAGGGTTAAGGTTAGGGTTAGGCTACGGGTAGGGTTAAAGTACGGGTTAGGGTTAGGGTAAGTGTACGGGTTAGGTTTAGGGTTAGGGTTAGGTTTAGGATTAGTGTTAGGTTTAGGGTTAAGGTTACATTACGGGATAGGGTTAGTGTACGTGTTAGGTCTAGGGTTAGGGTTAGGTTTAGTGTGCGGTAGGGTTAGGTTTAGGGTACGTGTTAGGGTTAGGGTTTGGGTATGGGTACGGGTTACGTTTAGGGTTAGGGTACGGTTTAGGTTTAGGGTTAGAGTAAGGGTTAGTGTTAGGGACCAGGTTAGGGTTAGTGTATGGGTTAGGGTTAGTGTTAGGGTTAGGGTTAGGGTTAGAGTACGGGTTAGGGTTAGTGTTAGGGTTAGGGTTAGGGTTAGTGTACGGATAGGGTCAGGGTTAGGGTTAGGTTACGGGTTAGGGTTAGGTTTAATTGCGGGTTAGGGTTATGGTATGAGTTAGTGTTAGGTTTAGGGTCAGGGTTAGGGTTAGGGATAGGGTTATGGTACGGGTTAGCGTTAGGGTTGGGGTTAGGGTACGGGTTAGTTTTAGGGTTAGGGTACGGTTTAGGATAACGGTTAAGGTTTGGGTTACTGTTAGGGTATGGGTTAGGGTTAGGGTACGGGTAAGGGTTATGGTTAGGGTTAGGGTTAGGTTTAGGTTTAGGGTGCGGGTTAGGCTTCGGGTTAGGTTTAGGGTTAGCACTAGTGTATGGGTTAGGTTTACTTTAGGGTTTGGGTACGGGTTAGGGTTAGGTTTAGGTTTAGCGTACGAGATAGGGTTGGGTACGGGTTAGGTCAAGGGTTAGGGTTCGGTTTAGGGTAGAGGTTAGGGTTAGGGTTAGGTTTAGGGTTAAGTTTAGGGTATGGGTTAGGTTTAGGGTAGGGGTTAGGTTTAGGGTTAGGGTCAGGGTTAGGGTATGATTTAGGGTTGGGTTAGGTTTAGGGTACGGGTTAGAGTTAGGGTTAGGTTTTGGTTTAGTGTACGGGTTAGGTTTAGGGTATGGTTAGGGTTAGGGTCAGGGATAGGGTTAGGGTACGAGTTAGGGTTAGGGTACGGGTTAGGGTTAGGGTTATGTTACGGGTTACGGTTACAGTACAGGTTAGGGTTAGGGTGAGGGTTAGGGTTAGGGTTAGAACACGGTTAGGGTTAGGGTTAGGGTTAGGGTTAGGTTTAGGGTGAGAGTACGGGTTATGGTTAGTGTTAGGTTTAGGGAAAGGGTTAGGTTTAGGGTTAAGGTACGGTTAGGGTTAGGGTTAGGTTTAGGGTTAGAGTACGGGTTTGGGTTAGTGTTAGGGTACGAGTTAGGTTTACCGTTTGGGAAAGGTTTAGGGTAATGGTTAGGGTTAAGGTTTAGGGTTATAGCTAGGATTAGGCTATGGGATAGGGTTAGAGTACGGGTTACTATTATGGTTAGGGTTAGGGTTAGTGTTATAGTACTGGTTAGGGTTAGAGTTAGGGTTAGGGTACGGGTTAGGTTTATTGTACGGGTAAGGTTTAGGGTTAGGGTCTGTGTTAGGGTTAGGGTTAGGGTACGATTTAGGGTTAGGGTTAGGTTTAGGGTACGGGTTAGGGTTAGGGTTAGGGTTAGGGTACGGGTTAGGTTTAGGGTACGGGTTAGGGTTAGGGTTATGGTACGTGTTAGGGTTACAGTACGGGTTAGTGTTAGGGTGAGGGTTAGGGTTAGGGTTAGATTACGGTTAGGGTTAGGGTCAGGGTTAGGGTTAGAGTACGAGTTAGGGTTAGGGTTAGGGTACGGTTTAGGGTTAGAGTTATGTTACGGGTTAGGGTTACAGTACGGGTTAATGTTAGGGTGAGGGTTAGGGTTAGGGTTAGTGTATGTTTAGGGTTAGGGTTAGAGTACGGGTTAGGTTTAGTGTTAGAGTTAGGGTTAGGGTTAGGGTTAGGTTTAGAGTACGGGGTAGGGTTAGTGTTAGGGTTAGGGTTAGGGTTAATATACGGGTTAGGCTTAGGGTTAGGTTTAGGTTTAGGATAAGAGTTAGGGTTAGGTTTAGGGTACGGGATAGGGTTCGCATACGGGTTAAGTTTAGGTTTAGGGTTAGGTTTAGGTTACGGGTTAGGGTTAGGGTACGGCTTAGGGTTAGGTTTAGGGTGCGGGTTAGGGTTAGGGTTAGGGTTAGTGTAAGGGTTAGGGTTAGGTTTAGTGTCAGGGTTAGGGTTAGGGTTAGTGTTAGGGTACGGGTTAGTTTTAGGGTTAGGGTTCGGGTTAGGTTTAGGCTTAGGCTAAGGGTTAGGTTTAGAATACGGCTTAGGGTTAGTGTTACTGTTAGGGTTAGGGTTAGTGTACGGATAGGGTTAGGGTTAGTGTTAAGGTTAGGGTACGGGTTAGGGTTAGATTTAGGGTACGGGATAGGGTTAGTGTACGGGTTAAGTTTAGGGTTAGGTTTAGGTTTAGGTTACGGGTGAGGGTTAGGGTACGGGTTAGGGTTACATTAAGGTGCTGGTTAGGGTTAGGGTACGGGTTAGGGTTAGGTTTAGGGTCAGGGTTAGGTTTAGAGTACAGGTTTGGTTTAGTGTTGGTGTTAGGGTTAGGGTGAGTGTACGGATAGGGTTAGGGTTAGGGTTACGGTACGGTTAGGTTTAGGTTTAGGCTACGGGATAGTGTTAGAGTACGGGTTAGTATTAGGGTTAGGGTTAGGGTTATTGTTAGTTTCCTGGTTAGGGTTATGGTTAAGGTTAGCGTTAGGGTTAGGGTATGGGTTAGGGTTAGGTTACGGTTAAGGGTTATGGTTTGGGTTAGGGTTAGGGTAAGTTTAGGGTGCGGGTTAGGGTTAGGGTTAGAGTACGTTATTGGGTTAGTGTTAGGGTACGGGTTAGGTTTACCATTTGGTTACGGGTCAGGGTTAGGGTTAGGGTTAAGGTTAGGGTTAGGCTACGGGTAGGGGTAGAGTACGGGTTAGGGTTAGGGTTAGGTTTCAGGTTAGGGTAAGTGTACGGGTTAGGGTTAGGGTTAGGGTTTGGTTTAGGATTAGTGCTAGGTTTAGGGTTAAGGTTACATTACGGGATAGGGTTAGTGTACGTGTTAGGTCTGGGGTTAGGGTTAGGTTTAGTGTGAGGATTAGGGTTAGGTTTAGGGTACGTGTTAGGGTTAGGGTTTGGGTACGGATTAGGGTTACGTTTAGGGTTAGGGTACGGGTTAGGTTTAGGGTTAGAGTAAGGGTTAGTGTTAGGGTACAGGTTAGTGTTAGAGTACGGGTTAGGGTTAGGTTTAGGGTTAGGGTTAGGGTTAGAGTACGGGTTAGGTTTAGTGTTATGGTTATGGTTAGGGTTAGTGTACGGATAGGGTCAGGGTTAGGGTTAGGTTACGGGTTAGGGTTAGGTTTAATTGCGGGTTAGGGTTAGGGTTCGGGTTAGTGTTAGGTTTAGGGTCAGGGTTAGGGTTAGGGATAGGGTTATGGTACGGGTTAGGGTTAGGGTTGGAGTTAGGGTACGGGTTAGTTTTAGGGTTAGGGTACGGTTTAGGGTAACGGTTAAGGTTAGAGTTACTGTTAGGGTATGGGTTAGGTTTAGGGTATGGGTAAGGGTTATGGTTAGGTTTAGGGTTAGGTTTAGGTTTAGGGTGCGGGTTAGGCTTCGGGTTAGGTTTAGGGTTAGCGCTAGTGTATGGGTTAGGTTTACTTTAGGGTTTGGGTACGGGTTAGGGTTAGGTTTAGGGTACGAGATAGGGTTGGGTACGGGTTAGGTCAAGGGTTAGGGTTCGGTTTAGGGTAGAGGTTAGGGTTAGGGTTAGGTTTACGGTTAAGTTTAGGGTATGGGTTAGGTTTAGGGTAGGGGTTAGGTTTAGGGTTAGGGTCAGGGTTAGGGTTAGGGTTAGGGTATGATTTAGGGTTGGGTTAGGTTTAGGGTACGAGTTAGAGTTAGGGTTAGGGTTTGGTTTAGTGTACGGGTTAGGTTTAGGTTACGGTTAGGGTTAGGGTCAGGGATAGGATTAGGGTACGAGTTAGGGTTAGGGTACGGGTTAGGGTTAGGGTTATGTTACGGGTTAAGGTTACAGTACGTGTTAGGGTGAGGGTTAGGGTTAGGGTTAGCGTACGGTTAGGGTAAGGGTTAGGGTTAGGTTTAGGGTTAGAGTATGGGTTATGGTTAGTGTTAGGTTTAGGGAAAGGGTTAGGTTTAGGGTTAGGGTACGGTTAGGGTTAGGGTTAGGGTACGGGGTAGGTTTAGTGTTAGGGTCAGGGTTAGGGTTAATGTACGGGTTAGGCTTAGAGTTAGATTTAGGATTAGGATACGGTTTAGGGTTAGGTTCAGGGTACAGGATAGGGTTAGCCTACGGGTTAACTTTAGGGTTAGGGTTAAGTTTAGGTTACGGGTTAGGGTTAGGGTACGGGTTACGGTTAGGTTTAGGTGCGGGTTAGGGTAAGGGTACGGGTTATGGTTAGGTTTAGGGTCAGGTTTAGGGTTAGGGATAGGGTTATGGTACGGGTTAGGGTTAGGGTTGGGGTTAGGGTACGGGTTAGTTTTAGGGTTAGGGTACGGGTTAGGGTTACGGTTAAAGTTAGGGTTAGGGTTAGGGTGTCGGTTAGGGTTAGGGTACGGTTAAGGGTTATGGTTATGGTTAGGGTTAGGGTTAAGTTTAGGGTTCGGTTTAGGGTTAGGGTTAGGGTTAGGGTTAGGTTTAGAGTACGGGTTTGGGTTAGTGTTAGGGTAGGGGTTAGGTATACTGTTTGGGTACGGGTTAGGGTAAGGGTTAGGGTTAGGGTTAGGTTTACGGGTTAGGGTAAGAGTTAGGGTTAGGCTACGAGATAGTGTTAGAGTACGGGTTAAGGTTAGGGTTAGGGTAAGGGTTTGGGTTAGGGTTATAGTACGGGTTAGGGTTAGAGTTAGGGTTAGGTTTAGGGTTAGAGTATGGGTTAGGGTTAGTGTTAGGGTTAGGGTTAGGTTTAGGTTTAGTGTACGGATAGGGTTAGCATTAGGGTTAGGTTTAGTGTACGGGTAAGGGTAAGGTTTAGGGTACGGGCTAGGGTTAGCGTACAGGTTAATTTTAGGTTTAGGGTTAGGTTTAGGTTACGGGTCAGGGTTAGGGTACGGGTTAGGGTTAAGTTTAGGTGAGGGTTAGGGTTAGGGTAAAGGTTATGGTACGGGTTAGAGTTAGGTTTAGGGTCAGGGTTAGTGTTAGGGATAGGTTTATGGTACAGGTTAGGGTTAGGGTTGGGGTTAGGGTACCGGTTCGTTTTGGGGTTAGGGTATGGGTCAAGGTTTGTTTAAGGTTGGTGATAGGGTTAGGATATGGGTGAGTGTTAGGGTACGGTTTAGGTGTCAGGTTAGTGTTTGGGTTAGGGTTAGTGTACGGGTTAGGGTTAGGGTTAAGGTTAGGGTTAGGGTTAGGTTTAGTGTTAGGATTACGGTACGGGTTAGGGTTAAGGTTCCGGTATGGGAAAGGGTTAGTGTACGTGTTAGGTCTAGGGTTAGGGTTAGGTTTAGTGTGCAGGTTAGGGTTAGGTTTAGGGTACGTGTTAGGGTTAGGGTTTGGGTACGGTTAGGGTTACTTTTAGGGTTAGGGTACGGGTTAGGTTTAGGGTTAGAGTAAGGGTTAGTGTTAGGGTACAGGTTAGGGTTAGAGTACGGGTAGGGTTAGGTTTAGGTTTAGGGTTAGGGTTAGAGTACGGGTTAGGGTTAGTGTAGGGTTAGGGTTAGTGTACCGATAGGGTTAGGGTTCAGGTTAGGGTTAGGGTACGGCTTAGGGTTAGGTTTAGAGTACGGGACAGGGTTAGTGTACGAGTTAAGTTTAGGGTTAGGGTTAGGTTTAGGTTATGGGTTAGGGTTAGGGTACGTGTTAGGTTTAGGTTTAGGTGCGGGTTAGGGTTAGGGAGCGGGTTAGGGTTAGGTTTAGGGTCAGGGTTAGGTTTAGGAATAGGGTTATGGTACGGGTTAGGGTTAAGGTTGGGGTTAGGGTACGGGTTAGTTTTAGGGTTAGGGTACGGTTTATGGTAACGGTTAAGGTTAGGTTTACTATTAGGTATGGGTTAGGGTTAGGGTACCGGTAAGTGTTATGGTTAGGGTTAGGGTTAGGTTTAGGCTTAGGGTGCAGGTTAGGCTTAGGTTTAGGTTTAGGGTTAGCGCTAGTGTATGTGTTAGGGTTACTTTAGGGTTTGGGTACGGGTTAGGGTTAGGTTTAGGGTCCGAGATAGGGTTGGGTATGGGTTAGGTCAAGGGTTATGGTTCGGTTTAGGGTAGAGGTTACGGTTAGGGTTAGGTTTAGGGTTAAGTTTATGGTATGGGTTAGGTTTAGGGTAGGGGTTAAGGTTAGTGTTAGGGTCAGGGTTAGGGTTAGGGTTAGGGTATGATTTAGGGTTGTTTTAGGTTTAGGGTACTGGTTAGGGTTAGGATTAGGGTTTGGTTTAGGGTACGGGTTAGGTTTAGGGTACGGTTAGGGTTAGGGTCAGGGTTAGTGTTAGGGTACGATTTAGGGTTAGGGTACGGGTTAGGGTTAGGGTTATGTTATGGGTTACGGTTACAGTACGGGTTAGGGTTAGGGTGAGGGTTAGGGTTAGGGTTTGAGTACGTTTAGGTGTAGGGTTAGGGTTAGGTTTAGGGTTAGAGTACGGGTTATGGTTAGGGTTAGGATTAGGGAAAGGGTTAGGTTTAGGGTTAAGGTACGGTTAGGGTTAGGGTTAGGGTTAGGGTTAGAGTATGGGTTTGGGTTAGTGTTAGGGTACGGGTTAGGTTTACCGTTTGGGAAAGGGTTAGGGTAATGTTTAGGGTTAGGGGTTAGGGTTGGAGTTAGGGTTAGGCTATGGGATAGGGTTAGAGTACGGGTTAGTATTATGGTTAGGGTTAGGTTTAGGGTTATAACACGGGTTAGGGTTAGAGTTAGGGTTAGGGTACGGGTTAGGTTTAGGGTACGGGTAAGGTTTAGTGTTAGGGTCCGTGTTGGGGTTAGGTTTAGGGTACGATTTAGGGTTAGGGTTAGGGTTAGGGTACGGGTCAGGTTTAGGGTACGGGTTAGTGTTAGGGTTATGGTACGTGTTAGGTTTACAGTACGGGTTAGTGTTAGGGTGAGGGTTAGGGTTAGGGTTAGAGTACGGTTAGGGTTAGGGTCAGGGTAGGGTTAGTGTACGAGTTAGGGTTAGGGTTACAGTACGGTTTAGGGTTAGGGTTATGGTACGGGTTAGGGTTACAGTACGGGTGAGTGTTAGGGTGAGGGTTAGGGTTAGGGTTAGAGTACGGTTAAGGTTAGGTTTAGAGTACGAGTTAGGTTTAGTGTTAGGGTTAGGGTTAGGGTTAGGTTTAGAGTACGGGGTAGGGTTAGTGTTAGTGTTAGGGTTAGGGTTAGGGTTAGGGTTAATATACGGGTTAGGCTTAGGGTTAGGTTTAAGGTTAGAATAAGAGTTAGGGTTAGGTTTAGGGTACGGGATAGGGTTAGGGTACGGGTTAGGGTTAGGTTTAGGGTGCGGGTTAGGGTTAGGGTTAGGGTTAGTGTAAGGGTTAGGGTTAGGTTTAGTGTCAGGGTTAGGGTTAGGGTTAGTGTTAGGGTATGGGTTAGTTTTAGGGTTAGGGTACGGGTTAGGTTTAGGCTTAGGGTAATGGTTAGGTTTAGAATACGGGTTAGGGTTAGTCTTAGTGTTAGGGTTACTGTTAGTGTACGGAGAGGGTTAGGGTTAGTGTTAGGGTTAGGTTACGGGTTAGGGTTAGATTTAGGGTATAGGATAGGGTTAGTGTACGGGTTAAGTTTAGGGTTAGGTTTAGGTTTAGGTTACGGGTTAGGGTTAGGGTACGGGTTAGGGTTACATTTAGGTGCGGGTTAGGGTTAGGGTACGGGTTAGGGTTAGGTTTAGGGTCAGGGTTAGGTTTAGAGTACAGGTTTGGTTTAGTTTTGGTGTTAGGGTTAGGGTGAGTGTACGGATAGGGTTAGGGTTAGGGTTACGGTACGGGTTAGGGTTAGGTTTAGGCTATGGGATAGGGTTAGAGTACGGGTTAGTATTAGGGTTAGGGTTAGGGTTAGGGTTATGGTATGAGTTAGGTTAGGGTTAGGTTTAGGCTACGGGTTAGTGTTAGGGTAAGGGTTAGGGTATGGGTTAGGTTTAGGGTACGGGTTAGGGTTTGGGTCAGGGTTAGGGTTAGGGTTAGGGGATAGTTAGGGTTAGGGTACGGGTAAGTGTTATGGTTAGGGTTAGGGTTACGATTAGGTATATGGTGCGGGTTAGTCTAAGAGTTAGAGTTAGGGTTAGCGCTAGGGTATGGGTTAGGGTTACTGTTAGGGTTTGGGTATGGGTTAGGGTTAGGGATAGTGTATGTGTTAGGCTTAGATACAGGTTAGGGTTAGGGTTAGGGTAGTGTTAGGATTAGGGTTAGGGTTTGGGTATGGGTTAGGGTTAGGTTTAGGGTACGGGTTAGGGTTAGGTTTAGGGGTAGGGTACGGGTTAGGTTTAGGGTAACTGTTAGGGTTAGGGCTAGGGTTAGTGTACGATTTAGGGTTAGGGTTAGGGTACAGGTTAGGGTTAGCGTTATGGTACGAGTTGGGTTACAGTACGGGTTAGGGTTCGGGTGAGGGTTAGGGTTAGGTTTAGTGTACGGTTAAAGTTAGTGTTAGGGTTAGGGCTAGGGTTAGGGTACGGGTATGAGTACGGGTTTGGATTAAGGTTAGAGTACGGGGTAGGGTTAGTGTTAGTGTTAGGGTTAGGGTTAGTGTATGGGTTAGGCTTAGGGTACGGGTTAGGGTTAGGTTTAGGGTCAGGTTTAGGGTTAGGTTTAGGTTAAGGGTATGGGTTAGGTTTAGGTTTAGGGTCAGGGTTAGGGTTTGGGTTAGGTACGAATTAGGGTAGGTTTAGGGTACCGTTTAGGGTTAGGGTTATGGTACGGGTTAGGGTACTAACCAGTACCAAACAGTACTGGTTTGGGTTAGGGTGAGGGTTAGGGTTAAGTTTACGGTTAAGGTACGCGTTAGGGTTAGGGTTGGGGTACGGGTTAGGGTTACGTTTAGGGTTAGGGTACGTGTTAGGTTTAGGGTTAGGTTAAGGGTTAGTTTTAGGGTACAGGATAGGTTTAGAGTACGGGTTAGGGTTAGGTTTAGGGTTAGGGTTGGTAAGGGTTAGTGTTAGGGTACGGGATAGGGTTAGAATACGGGTTAGGATTAGGTTTAGGGTTAGGGTTAGGGTTAGAGTACGGGTTAGGGTTAGTGTTAGGGTTAAGATTAGGTTTACTGTACGGATAGGTTTAGGTTTAGTGTTAGGGTTAGGGTCCATTTTTGGGTTAGGTTTAGGGTACGGGATAGGGTTAGTTACGGGTTAAGTTTAGGGTTAGGGTTAGGTTTAGGTTATGGGTTAGGGTTAGGGAACAGGTTAGGGTTAGGTTTAGGTGCGGGTTAGGGGTAGGGTATGGGTTAGGGTTAGGTTTAGGGTCAGGGTATAGGGTTAGGGATAGGGTTATGGTATGGTTTAGGCTTATGGTTGGGGTTAGGGTATGGGTTAGTTTTAGGGTTAGGGTACGGATTAGGGTTACGGTTAAGTTTAGGGTTAGTTTTAGGGTATGGGTTAGGGTTAGGGTATGGGTAAGAATTATGTTTAGGGTTAGGGTTAGGTTTAGGTTTAGGGTACGGGTAGGTTAAGGGTCAGGGTTAGGTTTAGCACTAGGGTATGGTTTAGGGTTACTGTTAGGGTTTGGGTACGGGTTAGGTTAAGGGTTAGTGTACGGGATAGGCTTGGGTACGGGTTAGGTCAAGGGTTAGGGTTAGGTTTAGGGTACGGGTTAGGGTTAGGGTTAGGGTGAGGGTTAGGGTTAGAGTACGGGGTAGGGTTAGTGTTAGGGTTAGGGTTAGGGTTAATGTATGGGTTAGTCTAAGGGTTAGGTTAAGGTTAGAATATGGGTTAGGGTTAGGTTTAGGGTACGGGAGAGGGTTAGCGAACGGGGTAAGTTTAGGGATTGGTTCGGTTTAGGTTACGGGTTAGGGTTAGGGTACGGGTTAGGGTTAGGTTTAAGGTGCGGGTTGGGTTAGGGTTAGGGTTAGTATAAGCGGTAGGTTTTGGTTTAGGGTCAGGGTTAGGGTTAGGGTTAGTGTCAGGGTATGGGTTAGGGTTAGGTTTGGGGTTAGGTTACGGGTTAGTTTTAGGGTTAGGGTATGTATTAGGGTTATGGTTAAGGTTAGGGTTAGGGTTAAGTTATGGGTTAGGGTTGTTATGGTTAAGGGTTATGGTTTGGGTTAGGGTTAGATTTAAGTTGAGGGTTCGAATTAGGGTTATGATTAGGGTTAGAGTACGTGTTTGGGTTAGTGTTAGGGTACGGGTTAGGTTTACCATTTGGGTACAGGTTAGGGTAAGGGTTAGGGTTAAGCTTAGGGTTAGGGGTTAGGGTTAAGGTTAGGATTAGGCTACGGGTAGGGTTAGGGTACAATTTAGGGTTAGGGTTAAGGTTCGGGTTAGGGTTAGTGCACGGGTAAGGGTTAGGGTTTGGGTTAGGGTAAGGGTAAGTGTAAGGGTCACGGTATGGGTTATGGTTAAGGTTAGGGTATGGGATAGGGTTAGTGTACGTGTTAGGTCTAGGGTTAGGGTTAGGTTCAGTGTGCGGGTTAGGGTTAGGGTTAGGGTTAGGATACAGTTTAGGGTTAGGGTACGGGATAGGGTTAGTGTTAGGGTCAGGTTTAGGGTTAGGTTTGTGGTCCGGGTTAGGGTTAGGGTTAGGGTTAGGGTTAGCGCTAGGGTATGGGTTAGGGTTACTGTTAGGGTTTGGGTACGGGTTAGAGTTAGGGTACGGGATAGTTTTGGGTACGGGTTATGTCAAGGGTTAGGTTTAGGGTACGGGTTAGGGTTAGGGTTAGTTTTAGGGTTAGGTTTAGGGTTAGTGTACGGATAGGGTTAGGGTTAGGTTTAGGTTTAGGGTACGGGATAGTGTTACCATACGGGTTAGGGTTAGGGTTAGGGTTAGGTTTAGGTAACGTGTTAGGGTTAGGTTACGGGTTAGGGTTAGTTATAGGTGAGGGTTAGGGTTAGTGTTAGGGTTAGGGTTAGACTTAGGGTTGGGGTTAGGGAACGTGTTAGTTTTAGGGTTAGGGTACGGGTCAGGGTTACGGTTAAGGTTAGGATTAGGGTTAGGTTATGGCTTAGGGTTAGCGTACGGGTTAGGGTTAGATTTAGGGTTCGGTTTAGGGTTCGGGTTAGGGTTAGTGTACGGGTTAGGGTTAGGTTTAGGTTCAGGGTTAGGGTTAGGTTTAGTGTTAGGGTATGTGTTAGATTTGGGTTGGGGTTAGAGTACGTGTTAGGTTTAGGGTTAGGGTACGGGTTAGGGTTATGGTAAAGTTAGGGTTAGGGTTAGGGTGTGAGTTAGGGTTAGTGTACGGTTAAGGATTATGTTTAGGGTTAGGGTTAAGTTTATGTTTAGGTTGCGGTTTAGGGTTAGGTTTAGGGATAGGGTTAGGGTTAAAGTACGGGTTTGGGTTAGTGTTAGGGTTCGGTTTAGGTTTACCGTTTGGGTACGTGTTAGGGTAAGGTTTATGGTTAGGTTTAGGGTTAGGTGTTAGGGTTAGAGTAGGGTTAGGCTACGGGATAGGGTTAGAATATGGGTTAGGGTTATGGTTAGGGTTAGGTTTAGTGTTAGAGTATGGGTTAGGGTTAGAGTACGGGTTAGGGTTAGGTTTAGGGTTAGGGTTAGGGTTAGAGTACATGTTAGGGTAAGTGTTAGGGTTAGGGTTAGGGTTAGTGTATGGATCATGTTAGGTTTAGGGCTAGGGTTAGGGTACGGGTTAGGGTTAGGTTTAGGGTACGGGATACTGTTAGCGTACGGGTTAAGTTTAGGGTTAGGTTCAGATTTAGGTTACGGGTTAGGGTTAGGTAACTGTAAGGGTTAGGTTTAGGTGAGGGTTAGGGTTAGGGTTAGGGTTAGGGTACGAGTTAGGGTTAGGTTTAGGGTCAGGTTAGCGTTAGGGATAGGTTTATGGGACGGGTTAGGGTTAGGGTTGTGGTTAGGGTACGGGTTAGTTTTAGGGTTAGGGTACGGGTCAGGGTTATGTTTAAGGTTAGGGTTACGGTTAGGTTATGGGTTAGGGTTAGGGTACTCGTGTTATGGTTAGGGTTAGGGTTAGGTTTAGGTTTAGGGTGTGGGTTAGGTTTAGGGTTAGGGTTAGGGTTAGGGCTAGGGTATGGGTTAGGGTTATGGTTAGAGTTTTGTACGGGTTATGGTTTGGGTTAGGGTACGGGATAGATTTGGATACGGGTTAGGTCAAGGGTTAGGTTTAGGATTAGGCTACGGGTTAGGGTTAGGGTTAGGTTTAGGGTTAGGGTTAGGGTATGGGTAAGGCTTAGAGAATGGGTTAGGGTTAGGGTTAGGGTCCGGGTTAGTGTTAGGGTTAGGGTACGAGTTAGGGTTAGGGTAAGGTTTAGGGTACGGTTTATGTTTAGGATTAGGGTTAGGGTACGGTTGAGGCTTAGGGTACAGGTTATGGTTAGGGTTAGAGTCAGGGTAAGTTTTATGGTTGGGGTACGAGTTAGGGTTAGGGTTAGGTTACGGGTTAGGTTTAGGGTTATGGTACGGGTTAGGGTTACAGTACAGGTTAGGGTTAGGGTGAGGGTTAAAGGTTAGGATTAGAGTACGGTTAGGGTTAGGGTTAGGTTTAGGGTTAGGTTTAGAGTACGGGTTAGGGTTAGTGTTAGGTTAGGTTTAGGGTTAGGGTACGGGTTAGGGTTAGGGTTAGGGTTAGAGTACAGTGTAGGGTTAATGTTAGGCTTGGTGTAGGGGTAATGTACAGGTTAGGCTTAGGTTTAGGTTTAGGGTTAGGATACGGGTTAGGGTTAGGTTCAGGGTACGGGATAGGGTTAGCGTACGGGTTAATTTTAGGTTTAGGGTTAGGTTAAGGATACGGGTTAGGGTTAGGGTACGGATTAGGGTTTGGTTTAGGGTGCGGGTTAGTGTTAGGTTTAGGATTAGTGTAACTGTTAGGGTTAGGTTTAGGGTCAGGTTTAGGGTTAGTGTTAGTGTTAGGGTATGCGTTAGTGTTAGGTTTGGGTTTAGGGTATGGGTTAGTTTTAGGGTTAGGGTACAGGTTAGATTTATGGTTAAGGTTAGGGTTAGGGTTAGGGTATGGGTTTGGGTTAGGTTACGGTTAAGGGTTATGGTTTCGGTTAGGGGTCATGTTAAGGTTACGGTGCGGATTAGGGTTAGGTTTATGGTTAGGGTTAGGGTTGGAGTACGGATTTGGGTCAGTGTTAGGTTACGGGTTAGGTTTACCATTTGGGTACGGGTTAGGGAAGGGTCAGGTTTAGGGTTAGGGTTTAAGGTTATAGATAGGGTTAGGCTACGGGTAGGGTTAGGGTATGGGTTAGGGTTAGGGTTAGGGTTCAGGTTCGGGTTAGTGTACGGGTTAGGGTTAGGTTTAGGGTAGGGTTAGTGTTAGGATTATGATACGGGTTAGGGTTAAGTTTGGGGTATGGGATAGGGTTAGTGTGCGTGTTAAGTCTAGGGTTAGGGTTAGGTTTAGTGTGCGGGTTAGGGTTAGGGTACGTGTTAAGGTTAGGGTTTGGTTACGGTTTAGCGTTACGTTTAGGTTTAGGGTACGGGTTAGGTTTAGGGTTAGGGTTAGGGTATGGTTTAGGGTTAGTGTATAGATTAGGGTTAGGTCAGGGTGAGGTTTAGGGTTAGGGTTGGGGTACCGGTTAGGGTTACTGTATGGATTAGGGTTATGGTTATGTTTAGGGTTAGGGTTAGGGTTATAGTACGGGTTAGGATTTGAGTTAGGGTTAGGTTTAGGGTTAGAGTACGGGTTACGGTTAGTGTTAGGGTTAGGGTTAGTGTTAGAATACGGCCTAGGGTTAGAGTACGGGTTAGTGTTAGGTTTAGGGTTAGGGTTAGGGTTAGAGTACGGGTTAGGGTTAGTGTTAGTGTTAGGGTTAGGGTTAGGGTTAGTGTATGGATAGGGTTAGGGTTAGGGTTAGTGTTGGGGTACGGGTTAGGGTTAGGTTTAGGGTACGGTTTAGGGTTAGGGTTAGGGTACGTGTTAGGTTTAGGGTTTGTGTACGGGTTAGCGTTATGTTTATGTTAGGGTACGGGTTAGGTTTAGGTTTAGGGTTAAGTTACGGTTTAGGCTTAGGGAACGAGTTAGGGTTAGGGTTAGGGTCAGGGTTAGGATTAGGTTTAGGTTTAGGGTTAGCGTTAGGGTTAGGGTACAATTTAGGGTTACTGTACGGGTTAGGGTTAGGGTTAGGGTTAGGTTTAGGTTTAGGGTTGTAGTACGGGTTAGGTTTTGAGTTAGGGTGAGGTATAGGTTTAGAGTACGGTTTAGGGTTACTGTTATGGTTAGGGTTAGTGTTAGGGTACGGTTAGAGTTAGAGTACGGGTTAGGGTTAGGTTTAGGGTTAGGGTTATGGTTAGAGTACAGGTTAGGGTTAGTGTTCGCGTTAGGGTTAGGGTTAGGGTTAGGTTTAGAGTACGGGGTAGGGTTAGTGTTAGGGTTAGTGTTAGGGTTAATGTACGGGTTAGGCTTAGGGTTAGGTTAGGGTTAGGATACGGGTTAGGGTTAGGTTTAGGGTGTGGGTTGGGTTAGGGTTAGGGTTAGTGTAAGGGTTAGGGTTAGGTTTAGGGTCAGGGTTAGGGTTAGGGTTAGTGTTAGGGTACGGTTAGGGTTGGAGTATGGGTTTGGTTTAGGTTTAGGGTTAGGGTTATGGTTAGAATACAGGTTAGGGTTAGTGTTCGCGTTAGGGTTAGGGTTAGGGTTAGTGCTCAGATAGGGGTAGGGTTAGAGTTAGGTTTAGGGTACGGGTTAGGGTTAGTTTTAGGGTACGGGATAGGGTTAGCATACGGGTTAAGTTTAGGGTTAGGGTTAGGTTTAGGTTACGGGTTAGGGGTAGGGTACGGGTTAGGGTTAGGGTTAGGTGCGGCTTAGGGTTAGGGTTAGGGTTAGGATTCGGTTTAGGGTTAGGTTTAGGGTCAGGGTTAGGGATAGGGATAGGGTTATGGTACGGGTTAGGGATAGGGTTGGGTTTATGGTACTGGGTAGTTTTAGGGTTAGGGTACGGGTCAGGATTACGGTTAAGATTAGGGTTAGGTTTAGGGTATGGGTTAGGGTTACTTTTAGGGTTTGGGTACGGGTTACGGTTAGGGTTAGGGTACGGGATAGGGTTGGCTACGGGTTAGGTCAAGGGTTTGGGTTAGGTTTAGGATACGGGTTAGGGTTAGTGTTAGGTTTAGGGTTAGGGTTAGGGTATCGGTTAGGCTTAGCTACGGGTTAGGGTTAGGGTCAGTGTTAGGATTAGGGTTAGGGTTAGGGTACGGGTTAGGGTTAGGTTTAGGGTATGGGTTAGGGTTATTTTCAGGGTTAGGGTTAGGGTTATAGTCCGGGTTAGGGTTAGGTTTATGGTAAGATTACGGGTTAGGGTTAGTGTTAGTGTTAGGGATAGGGTTAGGTTTAGTGTACGGATAGGGTTAGGGTTAGGGTTAGGGTACGGTTTAGGTTTAGGTTTAGGGTACAAGATAGGGTTAGCGTACGGGTTAAGTTTAGGGTTTGGGTTAGGTTTAGGTTACGGGTTAGGGTTAGGTTACCAGTTAGGGTTAAGTTTAGGTGCGGTTTAGGGTTAGGGTTAGGGTCATGGTTAGGGTTATAGTACGGGATAGGGTTAGAGTTAGGGTTAGGTTTAGGGTTAGAGTACGGGTTAGGGTTAGTGTTAGGGTTAGGGTTAGTGTTACGGTACTGGTTAGGGTTAGAGTTCGGTTTAGGGTTAGGTTTAGGGTTAGGGTTAGGGTTAGTGTACGGTTGAGGGTTGTTAGGTTTAGGGTTAGGGTTAGGGTTAGTGTACTGATAGGGTTAGTGTTAGAGTTAGGGTTAGGGTACGAGTTAGGGTTAGGTTTAGGGTACGGGATAGGGTTAGCGTACGGGTTAAGTTTAGTGTTAGGGTTAGGTTTAGGTTACTGGTTAGGGTTAGGGAACGGGTTAAGGTTAAGTTTAGGTGCGGGTTAGGGTTAGGGTTAGGGTTAGGGTTAGGGTTCGTGTTATAGTACGGGTTGGGGTTAGATTTAGGGTTAGGTTTCGGGTTAGAGTACGGGTTAGGGTTAGTGTTAGGGTTAGGTTTAGTGTTAGGGTACGGGTTAGGGTTAGAGTTCGAGTTAGGGTTAGGTTTAGGGTTAGGGTTAGGGTTAGAGTACGGTTTAAGGTTAGTTTTAGGTTTATGGTTAGGGTTAGTGTTAGTGTACGGATAGGGTACGTGTTAGGGTTAGGGTACGGGTTAGGGTTAGGTTTAGGGTACACGATAGTGTTAGCGTACGGGTTAAGTTTAGGGTTAGGGTTAGGTTTAGGTTACGGGTTAGGGTTAGGGTACGGTTTAGGGTTACGTTTAGGTGAGGGTTAGGGTTAGGGTTAGGGTTAGGGTACGGGTTATGGTTAGGTTTAGGGTCTGGGTTAGCGTTAGGGGTCAGGTTAGGGTACGGATTAGGGTTAGGTTTGGGGCTATGGTACGGGTTACATTTAGGGATAGGGTATGTGTCAAGGTTATGGTTAAGTTTAGGGTTAGGGTTAGGGTTATGGTACGGGTTAGGGTTACAATACGGGTTAGGGTTAGGGTGAGGGTTAAGGTAGAGTACGGGTAAGTGTTAGTGTTAAGATTAGGGTTAGGGTACGGGTTAGGTTTAGGGTACGGGTTAGGGTTAGGTTTTGGTTTAGTGTTAGAGTGCGGGGTAGGGTTAGTGTTAGGGTTAGGGTTAGGGCTAGGGTACAGGTGAGGGTTAGATTTGGGTTAGGGTTAGAGTATGGGGTAGTTTTATTATTAGGGTTAGGGTTAGGGTTAATGTACGGGTTAGGCTTAGGGTTAGGTTTAGGGTTAGGTTACGGGTTAGGGTTAGGTTTAGGGTACGGGACAGGGTTAGCGTAAGGGTCAAGTTTAGGGTTAGGTTTAGGTTACGGGTTAGGGTTAGGTTTAGGTGTGGGTTAGGGTTAGGTTTAAGGTTAGGGTTGGGGTTAGGGTACGGGTTAATTTTAGGGTTATGGTACGGGTCAGGGTTATGGTTAAGTTTAGGGTTAGGGTTAGGATATGGGTTAGGGTTAGCGCTAGGCTATGGGTTAGGGTTACTGTTAGGGTTTGGGTATGGTTTAGGGTTAGGGTTAGGTAACGAGATAGGGTTGGGTATGGATTTGGTCAAGGGTTAGGGTTAGGTTTAGGGTACGGGTTAGGGCTAGGGTTAGGATTAGGGTTAGGGTTAGGGTATGGGTTAGGGTTAGGTTAAGGGTACGGGTTAGTGTTAGGTTTATGGTACGGGTTAGGGTTACAGTACGGGTTAGGGTTAGTGTGAGGGTTAGGGTACGGTTAAAGTTAGTGTTAGGGTTAGGGTTAGGGTTAGGGTATCGGTTAGGCTTAGGGTACACGTTAGGTTTAGGGTCAGGTTTAGGGTTAGGGTTAGGGTTAGGGTACGGGTTAGGGTTAGGTTTACGGTACGGATTAAGGTTAGGTTTGGGGTTAGGGTACGGGTTAGATTTAGGGTACGGGTTAGGGTTAGGGTTAGGGTCAGCATTAGGGTTAGTGTTAGGATACGAATTAGGGTTAGGGTTAGGGTACGGTTTAGGGTTAGGGTTATGGTACGGGTTAGGATTACAGTACGGGTTAGGGTTAGGGTGAGGGTTAGGGTTAGTGTTAGGGTTAGGGTACGTGTTAGGGTTAGGGTTTGGGTAAGGGTTAGGTTTATGTTTAGGGTTAGGGTATGGGTTAGGTTTAGGGTTAGGGTAAGGGTTAGTGTTAGGGTACAGGATAGGGTTAGAGTATGGGTTAGGGTTAGGTTTAGGTGTAGGGTTAGGTTTAGAATACGGTTTAGGGTTAGTGTTAGGGTTAGGGTTAGGTTTAGTGTATGGATAGCGTTAGGGTTAGGGCTAGGGATTGGGTACGAGATAGGGTTAGGTTTAGGTTACGGACTAGGGTTAGTGTACGGGTTCAGTTTAGGGTTAGGGTTAGGTTTAGGTTATGGGTTAGGGTTAGGGTTAGGGTACAGGTACGGGTTAGGTTTAGGTGCGGGTTAGGGTATGGGTTATTGTTAGGTTTAGGGTCAGGGTTATGGTTAGGGATAGGGTTATGGTACGGGTTAGGGTTAGGGTTGGGGTTAGGGTACGGGTTAGTTTTAGGTTTATGGTACGGGTTAGGCTTAGGGGTAGGGTTAGGGTTAGCGCTAGGGTATGAGTTAGGGTTACTTTTAGGGTTTGGGTACGGGTTAGGGTTAGGGTTAGGGTATGGGATAGGGTTGGGTACAGGTTAGGTCAAGGGTTAGGGTTAGGGTTAGGATACGGGTTAGGGTTAGGGTTAGGGTTAGGGTATGGGTTAGGCTTAGGGTATGGGTTAGGGTTAGGGTTAGTGTTAGGATTAGGGATAGGCTTAGGGTACGGGTTAGGGTTAGATTTAGGGTATGGGTTAGGGTTAGGTTTAGGTTTAGGGTATGGGTTAGGTTTACTGTACGGGTTAGGGTTAGGTTTAGGGTTAGGGTTAGGGTTATAGTCCGGGTTAGGGTTAGGTTTAGGGTAAGATTACGGGTTAGGTTTAGTGTTAGTGTTAGGGGTTGGTTTAGGTTTAGTGTACGGATATAGTTAGGGTTAGGGTTAGGGTATGGGTTAAGTTTAGTTTTAGGGTACGAGATAGGGTTAGCGTACGGGTTAAGTTTAGGGTTTGGGTTAGGTTTAGGTTACGGGTTAGGGTTAGGGTACCGGTTAGGGTTAAGTTTAGGTGCGGGTTAGGATTAGGCTTAGGGTCAGGGTTAGGGTTATAGTACGGGTTAGGGTTAGAGTACGGGTTAGGTTTAGGGTTAGAGTACGGGTTAGGGTTAGTGTTACGGTTAGGGTTAGTGTTAGGGTACTGGTTAGGGTTACAGTTCGGTTTAGGGTTAGGTTTAGGGTTAGGGTTAGGGTTAGTGTACGGTTGAGGGTTAATGTTAGGTTTAGGGTTAGGGTTAGGGTTAGTGTACGGATAGGGTTAGGGTTAGGGTTAGGGTTAGGGTACGATTAGGGTTAGGTTTAGGGTACGGGATAGGGTTAGCGTACGGGTTATGTTTAGGGTTAGGGTTAAGTTTAGGTTATGGGTTAGTGTTAGGGAACGGGTTAGGGTTAAGTTTAGGTGCGTGTTAGGGTTAGGGTTAGGGTTAGGGTTAGGTTTAGGGTTAGGGTTATAGTACGGGTTAGGGTTAGAGTTAGGGTTAGGTTTAGTGTTAGGGTACGGGTTAGGGTTAGAGTTCGGTTTAGGGTTAGGTTTAAGGTTAGAGTTAGGGTTAGAGTACGATTTAAGGTTAGTTTTAGGTTAGGGTTAGGGTTAGGGTTAGGGTTAGGGTTAGGGTACGGTTTAGGGTTAGGTTTAGGGTACTGGTTAGGGTTAGGATTAGGGTTAGTGTACGGGTTAGGTTTAGGGTACGGGTTAGGGTTAGGGTCAGGGTTAGGGTTAGGGTTAAGGTACGAGTTACGGTTAGGGTTAGGGTACGGGTTAGGGTTAGGGTTATGGTACGGGTTAGGGTTACAGTACGGGTTAGGGTTATGGTGAGGCTTAGGGTTAGTGTTAGAGTACGGTTAGGGTTAGGGTTAGGGTTAGAGTACGGGTTAGGGTTAGTTTTAGCGTTAGGGTAAGGTTAGGGTTAGGGTAGGGTTAGGGTTAGAGTATGGGGTAGGGTTAGTGTTAGTGTTAGGATTAGGGTTATTGTACTGATTAGGCTTTGGGTTAGGTTCTGGTTAGGATACGGGTTAGGGTTATGTTTAGGGTACGGGATAGGGTTAGCGAACGGGTTAAGTTTAGGGTTTGGTTCGTTTTAGGTTATGGGTTAGGGTTAGGGTACGGGTTAGGTTTAGGTTTAGGGTGCGGGTTAGGGTTATGGTTAGGGTTAAGGTTAGGTTAGGGTTAGGTTACAACTTAGGGTTAGGTTTAGGGTACGGTTTAGGGTTAGGGTTATGGTATGGTTTAGGGTTACAGTACGGTTTAGGGTTAGGGTGAGGGTTAGCGTTATGGTTAGAGTTATGGTTAGGGTACGTGTTAGGGTTAGGGTTTGGGTACGGGTTAGGGTTACATTTAGGTTTAGGGTACGGGTTAGGTTTAGGGTTAGGGTAAGGCTTAGTGTTAGGTTACGGGATAGGTTTAGAGTACGGGTTAGGGTTAGGTTTAGGGTTAGGTTTAGGGTAAGGGTTAGTGTTAGGGTACGGGATAGGGTTAGAGATCGG